>JAULBX010025386.1:0-96321 GCA_032358255.1 Heterotrichella gracilis | reverse complement strand
GAGGCTGACCCCTTGGCTGCTCCCACAGGGTTCGCCTGCCCAAGAACAGCAAATGATAGTTCTGTTTAATGTATATAAATCACATTTGAAAAAGCATGTAAAGACAATGAGGCTGACCCCATGGCTGCTCCCACAGGGTTCGCCTGCCCAAGAACAGCAAATGATAGTTCTGTTTAATGTATATAAATCACATTTGAAAAAGCATGTAAAGACAATGAGGCTGACCCCATGGCTGCTCCCACAGGGTTCGCCTGCCCAAGAACAGCAAATGATAGTTCTGTTTAATGTATATAAATCACATTTGAAAAAGCATGTAAAGACAATGAGGCTGACCCTATGGCTGCTCCCACAGGGTTCGCCTGCCCAAGAACAGCGTGACTAATCGCGGCATCGTGCTGGGCGAGGGCAAGCCTGAGAACCAGAACCACGCAATGATCTTTGTGTTTGGGGAGATCGTGCAGGCCATTGACATGAACCAGGTGGGGACAAGCCTGGGCAAGTGCATCTCTCACATCCAGGGTGGATGGCATCCCCTTATCATAATCCTTGCCTGGTGTGCTGTTTGAAGGGATTGTGCAGGCCACTGGAATGAGCCAGGTGAAACCAGCCTGCTGCATCCATCTGTTTGCTGAAACATCCACCGCCATCGTCCCACCTCCATCATGCTTGCGGCGGCACGATCACAGCGTTCGTATCAAGATGACTACCACCCTGCGCAGGACAACTACCTGGCTGAGGCCATCAAGATGCGCAACCTGACCAACGAGTTTGTGGACAAGCACCAGGGACCGGCGCTTGGCGTTAAGACACAGGCGCTGCCGCAGGCTGTGGAGATGGGGACTCCCAAGCCGTTCACTCCGCGGCGAGGCAGGCAGGCAGGCGACGGCGACCTGTACAGGTACGGTCAGCGGAAAACAAATATGCAAATATCTCTTTGCTTTTTCTTATTGGCAAAACACATTATAATTATATAAGTGGTATTATTACTCTTGTGTTATGATTTTCAATTTTGACAAAAGCCACTACTGTTTCTCTGTATAGATATATTCTTGCATTTCTGTCTGTTTGCACAATGATTATGCCACATTGAACCCTAAACCCTGCAGGCAGATGGAGCATCCCCCTGCCTCCGACACCGTGGTCCTGGTCACCACCCGCCCCGCCAACAAGTGCATGGAGGACGACGATGGCGAGTACATGCACGACGCGGCGCACAGGCGCATGCAGCCGGTGGCGCTGGTGGGGTTCAGGGAGTGGATCTTCTCGGAAAACTCGGGCGCGCTGGCCAGCTTCGCGGCGGCCACCGAGTTCACCTTTGGAACCATCGTGCAGGTGAGTGGGGGTGTGGGAGGGGGGTGGTATGCGGTGGGTGTCGGAGGATGCATCTTGCATGGGCATGGGTGGAAGGGTATTCACTCACTGGATGGATGGTAGCGTATCCGTGCCCACTGGACATGCAGCTACTATACTGCAACTCTAGATGCATCCATCCTGGTGCACGCATGGTACTGGACCGATAGCTCTGCAGGGACATGCATACATCATGTTCATTACACAAGTGCCCCATTTAAGCACGTGCAACCACCCTGCAGCGCGTGATGACCTCCCCCGGCGCTGTGCGCTTCCACTACGGCCACCCCGACCTGTGGAACAAGCTGTGGGTCATGACGCGCGGGGGGGTGAGCAAGGCCACTCGCTCCTTCCACGTGAGCGAGGACGTGTTTGCCGGCTACAACCACACGCTGCGCGGGGGCAGGGTCAAGTTCAAGGAGTACATCAGCGTGGGCAAGGGCAGGGACATGGGCTTCGACTCAATCAACGGTTTTGAGTCCAAGGTGAGCCTGGATTAGGGTTTGGGGTTTAGGGTTTAGGGTTTGGAGCAGGGACATGGGCTTCGACTCAATTAAAGGGCTTCGATTCGAACGTGAGCTCATTTTAGGGTTTGGGGTTTGAGGTGGTTGGGACAGGGAGGGTAAAGTATATCAGCGCGGGCAAGGGCAAGGGTATGGGCTTTGATTCCTACTTCAAGTCTTATGTGATCCTGGTATGGAGGTGGGGTAAAGGGTTAAGATGGTTCCCATGCAACTCTTACATACTCCCCAGCGCATGTCCACTGCTGCCCAAAGTGGCATTATCAGCCGTATCATCTGGCATCATCCAGTGTGCCCCAGCCTGGCATGCGGCCCATGCATGCCCCAGGTGGCTTGCAAGCATCCACCAGCAGTGGCCACGCTCCCTGTGTTGCGCAAAACTTGACTTCCTCCCCCTTCTTCCAGGTGGCCAGCGGCAACGGCGAGCAGACCCTGTCCCGGGACGTGTACCGCCTGGGCACCCGCCTGGACTGGTTCCGCCTCATGAGCTTCTACCACTCTGGCTGCGGCTTCTTCATCAACTCCTACCTGGTCATGCTGAGCGTGTACGTCAACGTGTGGGTGCTGCTGCTGCTGGCGCTGGCGGTGGACGGGTCGGTGTTCATAAACGGTGGGTACTTGAATCCTAAACCCTAAATGCTGAACACTGAGCATGTGGCTGCTGCTGGTGCTAGCGCTCGATTAATTTGTTCATCAGCTGGATTGGTTATTGTGTTGTATCGTATTGTGCATGCCTGGGAGCCCTCTGGCGCCATGGGGTGCGCATGTGCCAACCTGCACCAGCAAAGCTGCAGCGTGTGCTGACGCCCCTGTGTGTTCCCCTGTGTGCAGACACGCAGACCACCATCGCCGCGCAGCAGGTTGTGCAGCTGGGCATGCTGTCCATAGTGACATACGCAGTTGAGCTGCTGCTGGAGGTGGGCATACTGCGCTCGCTGGCAAACCTGCTGTCGCAGTTCGTGGCAGGTACGCAGCAAACCCTATACCCTGAAGCCCACATAGTGGCGTCAGAAGGGGTCGCTGGCTTGCTGGGGATGCTGTGGGTCTTAACAGGTGCTAGCACAATCTGGCATGATGCTGTGCGGGGGAGGGGTGGGGGGTCATGTCCTTTTCAAAAAGCACTCTCTACTCTTTAATGGCAGGAGACATCTGCCTGTTGACTCCCTCTGGAAAATACAAACAATGAACAATGGAATAACGGCCACCTGGCCCCGCAGGCTCCATCATGTTCTACATCTTCCGCTCCCGCACCACCGCCTACTACTTCTCCCAGGACGTGCGCTTCGGCGGCGCAAAGTACGTGCCCACCGGCCGCGGCTACGCGCTGCGCCACAACGCGTTCGTCAAGATCTACTCCGCCTACGCGCGCTCGCACCTGTACTACGCCATGGAGATCCTCATCCTGCTCATCATCATGCTGGCTGTGGGCGCGCCAAGCTACATCTCCACCACCTGGGGCGCCTGGCTGGTGGTGGTGTCGGTGCTGTTCTCGCCCTTCTGGTTCGACCCGCAGACCTTCCAGCTGGCACGGTGCAAGGTGCGCGTGTGTTTAGGGTTTCCTTGTAGGGTTTTAGGTGGTGTCGGTGCTGTTCTCGCCCTTCTGGTTCGACCCGCAGATTTTCCAGCTGGCGCGATGCAAGGTATGCACAGGGGTGAAGGGTTTCGGGTGAAGGGTTTGATCAAGGGCGCTGAGCGGTGTTTTCCCAGGTGCAGGGGGTTTGAAGTTTGAGCATAGGGTTTAGGATGCACCATTTCCCTGCGCAGATATCCTCATTGTCAAAGTACTTTTACACTTATGTTTTGCTGTGGTCACGAGATGCGCCTCCATGTACCCTAAACCCTCACCCTAAATCCCTAACCCGCAGGACGAGTTTGAGAAGTGGCTGCTGTGGATGGACGACGTGACCGACTCCGACACCAAGTCCACCTGGTACTCATGGAACAAGGGGCAGCTGGAGAACGCGCGCAACGAGCGGGGCACGCAGACCAACGCGCTCACCATCCGCTTCACGGGCGTGCTGTCCTCGGTGCCCATGGCCATTCTGGCGGTGGCGGCGGTCAACAACATGCAGTCCACCGTGATCAACAAGTGCGTGCCCACCCCACTTACCCACATACACTCATACATTCTGCTCCTTTGCAATTGCTCTGGTGGTGTTGGCCACGGGGCGGAACACATGGTGGCGCTGCATAGCCGTTGAGTCTTATTTGCCATTTGGTGGCGCCGGGCAGCAACACTTGATGTTGCATTGGTGGTCCATCCGCGGGCACCTTCAGCCATTCTTGCAGTGGTGGCAGCTAGCAACATGTGCTGGGGAACCTATCTACATCTTCCAATCCCACGTGCGCTACTTGAAAATGAAATGCCATCTCCTAAGCTCAGTTCTCCCCTCACCGCCCCCATTCACATTATGGTACTGACCCACTGTGTCTGTGTCCACGTGTGCTTTTCTCAGGGATTATTGTATCCTGTGTATTCATTCACTCATGTGTTTGTGCTTCTCTCTCAGGTGGCTGATGTGGGCGAGCATCACCGGCGCCACCTACGCCATCCTCATCGCCATACTGCTCCTGCGCAATTTTTTGCTCAACCGCTACTACGGCCGCACCTGGCGCATGGTGCGCATCATCCTGTCGTGCGTCATCGTGGCGGGCATCTTCTGCTCCATCATCTTCCTGCCCCACCTCACGGGCCTGACCTTCAGCAACTTCCTCATCATCGTGTTTGCCAACTTTGGCATCCTGGTGGTGCTGTCGAGGGTGCTGCTGTACTGGCTGCCAAACATCTGGAAGGCGCGCCAGCTGGTGGACACCCTATACAGGTGCGGTGTGTGGTGGTGGTGGTGGTGTGGGGTGTGGGGTGGGGTGGGGTGGGGTGGGTGGATGGTGCTGCCGGCTGTTGAATGTCTGGAAGGCCAGACGCCTGGTGGTTGCGCTGTACAGGTGCGATGGGTAAATCCTGGTTTTGCCCAGCTCCACCCGCATGCATGGTGATTTGCACTAGTTAGTAGGTTTGAAACCATGCCTTTTTGGTTGTAAGCTGAATTCATTGGGTGCTGGCAGCATGGATTGATCCTTGAACATCGTTGAAATGGCCCATCCGGGATCTGAATGGCATTACTCAAGTCATATTGACCCTCGCTTGGTGACCCTTCCTGGTGTTTGGTACCTGCTGACTGTATATGAATGGCCTCACTAAGTGCGGTTTGTTTCCCGCAGGCTGGTTGACTACTGCGTGGGCTACTTCCTGTTCATCTTCCTGTTCATCCTCTCCTTCGTACAGATCGTGGACGCCATCCAGAGCGCGCTGCTGTTCAACGTCAAGTTTGCAGAGTCGCTGCGGCGCGGCCGCCTGCTCAACATCAACTACGTGCAGGTGGGGTGTAGGGCTGGGCCCTAGGGTGAATTTGCCCTAGGGTGTTGGATGTAGGGTTGCTGTCTAGGATTTGACCTGCGGGCCCATTGCTCACCATCACCTGTGTGCAGGGCACCATCGAGCGGGCAGTGGAGCGGCGCATGCGGGATACGCGGGAGCCTGCAGCGGGTACTCCACGGGCGGGGCCAAGTGGATCTGAGAAGTCAAAGGACACGTGAGAGCGCTGGCTTGCAGCCCAGCCAGGCATTTGGCGTTTTGCGTGTGCCAACCACAGTGGGTTGAGGCGTCCTTGGGCCTTTTCTGTGGTAACAGAAGGGTTTGTCTGGGTTTTAGCACCGCTTTACAAATGTGGGGGTGCTGGTGATGGTTGCACCAGTCGTTGAAATTCAAACCTAGCAGTCATTGCATGAAACGAACAAGCATCTAAATCATGATCCTCCTTCCAACTATTTAGATCTTTCTGCCGCATGCAAGCGTGTTGACCAACTTGATCACCTCCAGGCCCTGGCATGCCACCATAGTGCGTACTATACTGTGTTGGGTTCATTTTTGACCCATCAACACCCGGCTTCAAACAGGCGTTGTTCTTGTTCAGTGTTGCATTCCCTTTTTGGGGTGATGGACCTGCAGCTGCCATTTGGCCATCTTTTACATTGCAGTGCATTTATGTGTATCTGGATGGGTTTTTAGGGCCATTGGTGGCATGTCCTTACAATGTCCTTGTGGTTTTTGGAGCTGTTTCGAACGGCTGCTACCTGGTGTGGGTTGATGTGGTAAAGACGATGCCAGCCAATCAGATTGAGGACCTTTTTTCATCAACGGATGATGTTGTGCGATTTGCCTGGTTTAACAGCCTTGGCGATGTGACCAATGGCATTGCAATGTTCCGCCCTGTGCTGTTTTTTGTGGTTTGGCTTACCCTGAGCGATCTGGGCAGTGGCCCTGTCGAGTGTATGCAGTTGTTAACTGACTTAGATACTGTGTAACAACACCGCGATCTTGTTCAATACAATGACCACCAACCTCCCCTCCTGTGCTACCTCAACTCTCCCCTGGGGTGGTGACTGAGCGCCTGCATGCATATGGCTGCAATGAAGTGCGAACCAGTGTTAACTACCCTTGAAAGAAACTTGGAGCAAAAGGCTCCGACAGGTGTTTGCTGAGCATCTGCGCTATCCAATCCACGATGGCGCCCATCCCAGACGGCCGCTTGCCGCCACAAGCCAAGGGTCTTGTTTTCGATTGCGATGGCACCGTGCTCGACACGATGACGCAGCACTGGAAAGCGTGGAAGTATGCCTGTGCCGAGTTTGGCGTTGTCCTTACGCTGCAGCGTTTTCTGGACTTGGCTGGAACTCCTACCGTGGAGCTGTGCAGGATTATCTTGGAGGAACAGGTAAGCATGCATACAAACCCATGTATATGTGGAATATTCCTCCGGTGGCAGGATGAGCGTCTGCTGGGCGCAACGGATTTCTGTCGCATGTAAGCTATCCGATCTACACTAGCTGCAAACGTGTGCCTTGCTATGCTTGCCGTAGATCATCCTCTGGCGTGAATACATATACATGCATACATGGGCGGCACCCGTGCAGTTGTGAACACAGTCAAAGGACAGGTCGTGCACATAAATAATACTCAACTCTGTGGCTCTTCAGGGACGCACTGACTTGAACCCTGACGACGTTATAGCTTTCAAGAAAAAGAAATACTTTGAGATGGCAAAACAGGTGGGTGGTCCGCTTGGTAAATATCGACCCTGGAACTGGGTTTAGCCTGATACCTAACGCCCTCGATGCACCTTTTCAGGTCACGCCCATCGATTCAGTGGTGGATATTGTAAGAGCAGCCAAAGCAAAAGGTGAGATTGCACTTTTGCGCCAGAGGGCTATTGGGTACCCTGCAGGAGTGCCCGCAGCGTCTGCCGTGGATACAATAACAAAACTCACGGATGAGTTAGCCATGCACCCACTGTACGCTATGCACGCATTTAGCTTGTGATGTTGCACTGTGGCGCAAAACCCTTACATAGGGTTCTCAGACCCTCCCTAGGGGTTCCCCTCGTGGCTCCTGAATGCCCCCCGAGTCAGTGCACTTTCTTTGCTGTTTGCCTGCCATTGACCTTGATGGATGACGGTTGGAATTGGCACTATGGTTTGTATCACAGATCTGTGAGATATGTGCCCCTGCCGTGGCACAAGTCCCTAACGCATACGAGATGGGCCACTGCGCCACTCAAGCAAACCATGCGCAAGGCAGTAAGTACCATTAAAGATGTACCACAGGCCCTTGGGATGCATGGCTTTGTCAGAAATGCAGCCGCAACTCAAGGTTGCACCTACTGAAATTCTCCACCACCGTTTTCTTTCCTGTAGGAATTCCATGTGCCATTGCCAGCGGTGGCGTTCAGCAGTCTGTGGTAGGGGGCTTGACGCACACAGGGCTGCTGCACCTCTTTGACGCAGTTGTCACCGCAGAGGTATCCTTGCTATATTTTGCTAAAAATCCATTATTGCCGTGCACACTTGGCTGGTGCACAGTTTCAATCTTTTAAGAGCATGTTAACATCCACCTTACCTTTCACGATTGCGCAGCATTACAAGAATGCCAAGCCTGCACCAGACTGCTTTCTGCTCGCAGCCCAACAGTAAGTACTTAGCACCCCAAAATATGTATGATATTTGCCTCATCATTGATCCATTATGAAGGTATAACTGTGTAGTCCAGAAATGCTCAACATGCTCATGTCGTCAGCTGACGTGCAGCAGTGGGCATGATCAGTCCATCATGCGTATATAAGAAACCGCTGATCACGGTATGCGAAAGCAAGTGAACGGGGAAGGCAAACAAGCAAGGACAGGTTGGGTACAAGGCAAAACGTATATGCATGAGTATATGCCTCCAAGATATATTCACGCCCTGTCAACGGCTGACTGCACATGTTGCTGGCATGCCCATACATCTTCACTGACATGGCTTCGGCCATAGTAAGCATCCAATACCAACCACTGCCCTTGTTCCACAGAATTGGGATAGATCCCAAAGATTGCGCGGGCTATGAAGATGCTGTCCTTGGAATGCAAGCCATCAGGGACGCAGGCTTCCTGGCAGCAATTGATGTGACGCACTGGGAAGGGTGAGCTGCAAAATGCATGGGGGGATGTGGCAAATAATAGTCTACCATGTTGAATGGATATTTGCCTAATGGCCATGCTGTATTCACAAGTGCATGCCATAATTCAAACTAATGTTCTTGTAGCGTGAAATAATCCACCCCTCACAATGCCATGCAGGTACCCCACCCTAGCTGATGATTGAATAAATGCGCCAACAGCTGCTCACCATCGAGAAAGGCACCGCAGTTCAGCTCAGCTCACCCGGTTGTAATCCTCTGTGGTGGGGATTACAAGCAGCTCTCATTGCCAATATGGTTGGAATTTTTACAGCATGCACTGCACTTCATTAAAAAAGTTCATTTCAGTTGACCCAGTGCCAAATGGCAGCTACCAGTCAGCATGTTAAATCGTCTACATTTTTACATCATAGCAAATTCCTCTCCCCAGACTTGGGAGCTTGCATCAGATACCTCAGTTGCCTTGCCGGTTGGTAATGCGATTGGCAGTTGGATGACATTCAAGCGTCAGACTCTGCATTATCTGAATCAGCACGGCAATGGAATGCTTGAAGATCCCCTATAACTCCCTAGGTAGCATTGCAATGCACGTGTGGGTATTTGCATTAAAACTTGGAAGGGTTCTGTCTATGACAACTGATATTGACTTGACAAAAATGTCGTATCCGATACTTGAATGTGTTGCTGTTGCTATTATCTGTTTTTCTGCTAGAAAGGCATATATGTATACAATGGCTATTAGCACAAATGCTACTGTAGTCTTCCCTATGCCAGCGGCTGCCCCCCTTCCTCCATCATTGTACTAAATCACGTGGTATGGCATACTGCTATTGCTGCTGCGGATTCATAGTGTAAATGATCTACTTCACAGCTGAAGACGAGCAGTAATGTTGTGCGGTGTCACGCATGCCATTGGCGCTTGAAATTCGTTCACTAGTAAAGACCTAGTAGGCAGAGATGTCACCGCGGACACGGCCATCCATGTGGTTTACCCCATGTGACTAATGCTTCCACCGCCACCTCCCGCCACCCATCTCCCCTCAACCTCAAGATCATTGGTGGCATGCCCTAGCGAGATGCTGGGCAACTCCCCTCCAAGCAAAACTGATCACGTCCCACTGGCTTGCCTGTATCATAATGACTTGCATGCCACAAAGCCAAGCTGAGTGCCTGTGTTGCATCTCCTACACAGCAGCGGCTGCCCCCTCACATCCCCAGGTGTCCGCCTTGATCAGTGCCAGGCACCTTGTGGTCAGTGGGCACCGGGCGCAGCTCGTACACAGCCTCCACCGCCCTGCGCTGCCTCTGGAGGCGGAGCAGTACACGGCTCAGCATCATATTTGGCAGAATGATACTATTGTGTAATATTGCATAGATGTAGCATTTGCATTTATCATCAAGCAAACTATTTGATAAGATCAAAATAGAGCAGTGAAATGGACTGCATACTGTGCAGAGGTTCACATACCACACCCAACAAAGCTGGGTGAAGACCAATGGCGGTTTAGCATGCACTGTGCACTAGAATTTGTTGTGCACCCCACCTCTGAAAACTCTCCTTTGAAGCCAATAAAGTGAATGGTTGTCTGGTCTGCCCCGAAGTTGCTTGGAAAGTGCAGGTCGATGCTATGAACGCCGTTGAACTTTGTCACTCTGTGGAAAAAAACAGCAGTCAATCAAGCTGCCCATTAAGTATCATCCAGCAGCAGCTATTGATCATCAAACATACCCATGTGCAAACTTGGTTGAGGAATTTAGGGTAAACCCATAACCCTAAACCCTACCACCCACAGCGGGCATCACGTGATGCAAATGGTGATGGCCCCGAGAAACTTACTGCGTAGGGTACTCAATCTCTCCACGCGGGTTTGGCAACAACTCCCACTCCTGCACTGGCGCCATATCCTCTACAGCAGCAAAGTCCAGGTCATCCCGGTTGATGAAGGCCCTGACCCGAGACGGGCTGGTGTCGTCTGTGCCTCCGATGATGCAGATGGCCCTCAGCTTGACCTCCCCATCAAATGGCACGTGCAGCAGGAGCTCAGGATCATCATCATTGCTTTGGAGGGTCGGCGGGTCAAAGTTGAGGCGCTCAGCCCAGGGCTTGAGCACTGAGCGGCAGCTGCCAAGGACTGCTTCGTTGAGGCATGTCACCTGAGGTGCAAGACAGAGGTGTTGAAAATACAAGTCACCATCTCGTGCATCCAGCCATAGAAACCCCCCCTGACGTGAATACCATTTCTCATGCAAAGTATTGTTTGGTCATAGCCAGAAAACTCACACTAGCCGCAGTCTGGTTGCGATGGGACAGCAGTATAGGTTGCGGTACCAAGATTTTGATCAGGTGCTGCTGAATACTGGACGCAAGGTCGCAACGAGGCGTTTACTGCTTTCGGAGTTTTGTATATGCATGCATTACATGTACTCAAAAGGTGCAATGGTTCAAAAGGTCACAGTACAATCAAGAAAGGGCACCTCACCCTCGTCAGATCCACGTGTTTGTGCAAAGACCACGCTGGCCCGCAGTCTGACGCCTCGCAGTCGTGGTCATGGGCGCAGCACCCTTGAAGTGGAGGCATGGTTTTAAAATAGTGGGACAGGTGGACACGGTGTATCCTTGGCACAAGGAATAGCGATACAGGGAGGAAAGGACAGCTCAGCGAGTAATAGGCGAGCGTGGAAGTATGCAGCCTGGACTTGTCCAAGCAGTGTTCTTTGCAAGGCACTCCACTGGCACAGGCGGAAAAACAAGCTGCCAGCGCACGCACGTGGCCCTTAACTTCTGCTGTCTGGCAACGACGCAACCTCTTTAAACGCAAGCGTCCTCCCAGTTGCTGACGATAGTACGGTTGCACAACACCGGCAAGTAACGCAAAGTTGACAACCTTTCCAACCTTGTGGGTTTGCGGCTTGGCCACAGGCTCTGTCCCAGTCTAGGAGCGATACGCATGACAGGCACACCCCAAACCTCCACTAGCCTTTGCACTCGTTGTTGAGCCGCATGAGACCCGCTTCGAAGGAGTTTGAACTTGGTTTCTTCAGGTGCGTGAAAAACGCTACAGTGGCGACAACCCAGCTCTGAGCGACTGTGGCTGCTTGTGCAATCTTGTTTCTAGAAGGGTGGATTTTCTGCGGTTCCGTTTCCGTGTGAAAGCTGCTTATGCTTCTGTTGCGGTTCAAGCCATGTTTCCTGTTTTGAATTGTCCTGTTGGCAGTCGTTGTATGGTTTGAAACCAAAGCTCTACCAGCACCCGACCACGGAGGGTTTAACTGGGTGCATGTGGTAGAGGGGATGTGCGTGCTTTTGCTGTTTAGTTGAGTGGCTCCACTTGCCTCTTACCACGTTATGTTGCACCGAATTTAATAGGTTGGTTTGTCCCCGCTTGCCATAAGTTGCTTTGCACTAGTGGGCATGTATAATTTGCATGCCATGTCCTCACACCTCACACCACAGCTGAGCTGTTACAACTCCACTAGTAACACTAGGAACCTTGTTTGCAGGAACTGAGCCGACCCATGTGTGGCCGCAACCTGCAACAAGCCACTAGAAGCATACCAAACTTTGCAGTTTCTGAGGAGCAAGCAGCAGCAGCCACCAGACCACAGGGGCAGCTGGTGCACCATGTGTCGCCTCATGGCCTACATAGGGTCGCCAGTCCTGATGGCAGACGTGGTCCTATGGCCAGATAGGTCCATCATCAAGCAGTCCTATGACGCGCGGGAGCGGAAGATGGACAACAGCCTGCCCAGTCACCTACGATATGGAAACCTCAACGGGGACGGCTTTGGCATTGGCTGGTACAGCAACAGCAAGGAGTGCTGCAAGGACTTGTCGCCCTGCGTGTTCACCAGCATCACGCCTGCCTGGTGAGTACACACACACAGCGCGTTTTGTCATATGCAGCATGTGTACACCAACCTCCAAGGTGCCTTTGGCAAATGGGGTGGTTGCGGCAAGGGGGGTCACAGCAACAGCAGAGTGCTGCAATGAGTGACCAACCTAATAGTTGTCACAACTGGAATGGAATGTGGGTGTTTGGGCTTCTCTGGGCGCGATCTGACTGGGTAATGCCTGCGTGTGTCTCAGGAACAATGAGAATTTGGGCAGGCTGGCCAGCAAGCTGGTCTCGCCCCTGGTGTTCGCCCATGTGCGGGCCGCCTACCCTGGCATGCCCGTCAGCGAGCAGAACTGCCACCCCTTCCAGTGGGGCCGCTACCTGTGGATGCACAACGGGGTGGTGGGGGGCTTTATGACCATCCGGAGGGACCTGCTGGCCTCGCTGTCTGACGCAGCCTATGATTCGGTGCAGTCGTTCCACTCGGACTCGGCGGTGGCGTTTGCGCTGTTCCTGCACCACCTGCCTGACATGACTGCGCCGCAGACTCCCGAGGTGCTGCTCAAGGCCATGGAGGTAGGGTAACCCTAAACCCTAAGCCCTCAAGCCTACACCGGTAAGCCCTAACCCCAAAATCTGAGGCACCTACTGGGGGTAAAACATAACCAGCCTACACCAACCCTCAGTGGCCCAACTGTGGTGTACAAACGTGCAGACCTGGCATATCAACTCGCTTTGCCTGGGGTGAGAGACACCAGTACACCACCACTTACTGCCCAATGCCAACAAATGACTTCCCTCACCCCGCAGGCTACCATCAGCACCATCGCCGAGCTGCAGCAGGCAGCGGGGGTCACCGAAACCTCGCTCCTCAACTTTGTGGTTTCCGACGGCACCACTCTGCTGGCCACGCGCTATGTGTCGCCTGAAACTGAGACCCCGGCATCCATGTACTATGCGGAGGGCATGGCTTTTGAGCGCTACGCCAACACAGCCAATACTGACACGGGCAGCAAGCCAGACAACCTCATGGGCGCGCGCAGCAGCAGTGTGCTAGGTGAATAACCCTAAACCCTAACAGTTAAACCCTAGACCTTGAATGGGAGCTCGCAGCACCGGAGGTAGGTGCTAGCTAGGTGCGCAGCCCTAAATACCAGAGTGCATACCAGATATGCACTCTGGAATTTCGGGCGCTTTCTTTATAAGGTTAATTTGTACCACTACAATTAACCTTTTAAAGAAAGCGCCCGCAATACCTGAGTGCATATCCTACACCCTGCATCATGCGCGCAGCAACAGCGGCCAATTGCAGCGGAGCTATCCGAAGGAAAATGTTTCAGTGAACATGTGCCAACAGCCTCGTTTGGCGGCGTAGGCGAGGGCGAGTACCGGCTGCGCTATGGCCCTACCCGCGTGGCCATGGTGGTGTCCGAGCCCATCACAGCAGCCAGCGCTGACTGGGTGGAGGTGCCCAAGAACACGGCCATGGTGATCAGCAAGGAGAAGAATGACTACCTCAATGTCATTCATGCGCCGCTGTCTACCGCCACCAGCCGGGAGCGCAAGGAGGAAGTGGGCAGGTGGGTGGGCGGTCCTGTTATTGGGGGGTTTGGGTTTCATGTTAAAAACCACAGCACCGGGGGATTTATACGCCAATTTTACCACCTGGCACGAAGGTCGGAGGGTGTTCACTTGATACCTCTTGCTGATGCCACATCGGCGACGCCGCATGGTGCTTTTGACAACTAAATCAAAAACCATTTTCTCTCTCTTCTATGTTAATTTTTGTTATTAAATCTTAATGTAATACATTTTTTCCACTTTCAAAACAGCATTTCTGGGGTATAGAAAGCCTTTATGCCTCCCCGCAGGTGCCTGGAGGCGGCGGTGTCTGCCAGCGACGTGTCCGCGCGCTCCTGGACCCCGCTCATGCCCGCAGACAGCACCCGGGCGCCCCTGCCACCCATGACCACCGCCAACGGCAATGGCAATGGCAGCGCCTTCCGCAACGGCATGGTCAGCGTGCCTAGCGAGGCCTCCATTGTGCCCCCGTCTAGTGATGCGCAGGATCACCAGTTGACGGGGCACACGGGGGCGGTGCTGTGCTTCTGTGTGTCGGGGAGCAGGCTGTACTCGGGGTCTGGGGACTGCTCGATCAAGGTAGGGTGGCAGCGCACAAGGCCCTTAAACACTTCATTGGACTTTTTAGAAGGCAGGTAAAGCTGGGGTTTAGGCTATTAAAGAAGGGGTTTAGTGCTTGCAACTATGCGTTCCCTGACTGTACGACCAAGGTGGGTGTCAGTGCAGTGTTGCAAGAGCAGTTTTGCGCAACCTCGTTTGCTTAAGCTAACCGTCGCCGCTCCCCCATCACACCCAACCGCCATTGCAGGTGTGGGACCTTGACCAGTGCAAGTGCATACACACGCTCCTGGGCCACAACCACCCTGTGCGCAAGATGGTGGTGGCGGGCAGCCTGCTGTTCTCAGTAGCAGGCAGTCGAGTGCGGGTGTGGGACCTCACCACCCACTGCTGCGTGCTGGTCACCCGCACCACCGCCGTGGGGGGCTCGCTGGGCGCCATTGCGCTGGGGGCGGACTGGAGCGTGTACGTGGGGGGACAGGACGGCCAGGTGAGAGGCGGCTTCACCTATTTAATTGACATTTGAGTGTTGGATCTCAAAGTGTGATGATCAGAGTCTGATATGAATGAGCATGAGAACAAGAGGAGGGTATAAAAGACCCTCCTAAATGCAGCGTCCGAAATGAATAAAAAATAAACGTATCCAAAAAAAACTCATTGGTTTGGGATGTCAATTCTATTTCATCCAGGTGCGCGCTTTCCAGCTCATCCGCGGCACCTCCGCCGACAGCCGCGTGGACATCCCCGTGGAGGAGCAGGTGGTGAGCGAGCCATGCGCGGTGAGCGAGGAGCTGCACGCGCACTGCAGCAGTGTGAACGACCTGGTTGTGTGCAAGGGCTACGTGTGCAGCGCGGGCAGCGATGCCATGGTGCGCGTGTGGCACCAGGGCTCGCTCAAGGCGGTCAGGTGCGAGCAACTTCATTTGTACTTTGGGTTTTGTCATTCTGAATTTACATAATTTCATGGATTTAATACTTGTTTTCATAATTTTACTGTACGAATATATATCATGTATATATATTTTGCTTCTTGAATAACTACTGTGATATTGTTATTTGATTATGAATAGTTCGTAGGTATCTATGCCCCAAATTGACCCACTCGCCCGCCTACCCACTGCAGGCCCCTGCGTGGCCACCGAGGCAGCGTGCTGGCCCTACACGCCACAGGACACCTACTTGTGAGCGGCGGGCGAGACAATGTGCTGCGCGTGTGGGATATGGAGGATCTGGTTTGCAGGTATTTTAATAATAAAACTTGGTGCCCTGTGCCATTTGCTACGCCCTTGCCCTTGCAAAGTACTCATGAAGTTACTGTTGGTGCACAGGCGTACGCCATATATTTTAATTCCCATCATTTTCCTATCAAGCTCGATTTGCTCTAAAGTCTCCCTTCCCTGTGCCCAGGCGCACGCTGTGCGGCCACAAGGACGACGTGCTGGCCATCTCATCGATTGGCGAGGAGGATGCAGGGGAGGTGTTTGGGATCGGTGGGGAGGGGGGCGGCATGCTGCCTTCGTTTGAGAGCGTGGACAGTATAGAGGTGGCGCTGGCCAGGCTGCAGGTGGGTAAAAAAAATTAGTCAACCGAAGGGGGAAATAGTCTACGCTACAGGCCTGCACCCTAGAGTGTAGTCAACCAGGCTCAGGTGGGTTGGGTGATGGGTGGGGGTAGCGAGGCGGGTGGGGGGGGTGGGGAGGAAAGTGGAGGGGGTGGGTGAGTAGTGAGGGGTTTGCAGATGGTTGTGTAGGGCGCGGCTCCCGGTGCAGTGTGGTGGACAGTATAGAGGGGGCGCTTGCCCAGGCTGCAGGTGGGTGGGTGGGTGGGTATAGTGTCGGGTGAGGAGTCGGGAGGGGAGTCGGGAGGGGAGGACGAGGGGTTGGGTAAGGGGTATGGAGTGCGCATGTCAGGGGATATGTGGGGTGGTGCGGCTGGCGCAGGGGTAGAGGTAGGCCTGCCGTGCTTTCCACCAGGCGCACGCATGTATCTGCAATGTTACCTGTCTCACTCTTCTCTGTGCATCTCGGAGAGCCATAGCCAGAGGGCCATTGCTAAGGATTTAGGCTCAGGAAGGGTTTTTGAAGGGAGTGAGGGTTGGAAGAGGTAGGAGCACCCTTGCGCTTCGTCCAGCGGCTCTCCTTGTCATCCTGTTGTGCTGGCGGGTGGCCAAAGCCAAAGGTTTGACAAGGTCGGCACCCAGGCGAAGCGCATGGATACTTCTACACCTGCAGCTCCAGCCCCCTCCAAAGATGTTTCTTGAGCCAATATCTAGAGGTGACCCTCTGGACGTGGCTGGCCAGACAGTGCTGTATGTTACATTTTGTGCCCCCCGTGTGATGGGGGCACAGACGCCGAGTGGAAGAGGAGAAAAAATCAAACCGTAAACTTGCACCCAGTGACTAGATAAACCCCTGCTACGCCTCCCTTGTACCTGACATGCCCTTGTGTGCGCCACTTACAGCCGCACCATGCTGCTTACAAAGCCCTAAACCCCAAACCCAGTCACTGACCCACCTTTGTGTGCCCCCCTTGTAGCCGCAAGCTGTGGCGGTGCTGCTAGCCAGCGCCTCAGCAGACCGCACCATCCGCCTGTGGTCCTCAAAGTGCTGGTCATGCCTACGGGTGCTGTCCTCCGCGCCTAGCGCCAGCCCCTGCCCCACACTGGCGGTGGCTATGACCGACAAGTATGCAATCACGGGGTCGGCTGACGGCATGGTGAAGCTATGGCATGCAGGTGGGTACCTTAGCACTTCGCATCGTTGGCTGTGGCCTTGTATGTGGGGAGAGGAGGTCCGAAGATGAGTGTATTGTTGCCTCCCTTGTGGGTTTACGGGTCACTAGAATTGGAAATTGGGGGTTTCCTATCTGTCACCATGACTGACAAGTAAACGATCACGGGGTCAGGTGACGGCATGGTGAAGCTGTGGCACGCAGGTGGGTATCTAAGCACCCCAGATCACTTGTTGCAGCCTGGATATGGGGGGAGCATTCCCGGAGATGATTGTGTCGTTGCCTCCCTTAAAGATATCCATACCTCTTGCATGTAGGGTTGTGGGTTTAGGGTTTCCTGTCTGTGGCCATGACCAATGAATATGGTGTGCAGAGGACGTGCGCGCGCGGGTGCGGCTGGTGCGCACCGGGACCGATTGCTCCCAGCTAAGCTCGGGGGAGGATGGGTCCACTCACACCCACGAGGGGCAGTCGGAGAATGGGAGTGAGGTGGAGCAAGGTGCGGGAGGGGTGGCTGTGGTGGTGAAATAAATAAACAGATAATCTATAAACATGTAAATAAATATCTACGCAGCCTGGTTGGAGCAAGGGAGGGGTATGAGGGTGTTGTTAGGTAGTTAAGGTTAGTTAATTAGATATTAGGGAGTTACATGCATTCAGCAAGACAGCCAGGTAAGCAGTCTGTTGGGAGAGGTGGCGGTTAGCACTACTTGGTCCTTTCAGAGCCTTTTAGTTTGTTTACAGTTTCTTTTCTTTGGTTGCTTGTTGCTCTTGGGAGAAAAAACGGAGAAAAAACGGACAATAAATATCTACGCAGCCTGGTGAAGCAAGGAAGGGGGGGAAAGGAGGGCGAGGGTGTTGTTAGGTAGTTATTTAGATATAAGGGAGTTACATGCATTCAGCAAAACAGCCAGGTGAGCAGTCAGTTGGGAGGGGTGGCGGTCCCCTGTGGTCTGGAATTTTTGGATGAGCATGGAGGTGCGGCCATCGTCGGTGGATGTACCCTACCCAGGGCGCGCTCGACATGTAGTTACACTTACCATTTCACAATTGCATTTACAATTTTACAATAGCAATTGCGGAAATAACCATTCAAAATTTACAATACCATTCATATTACCATCTCCGATTTTTACATTCTACATTTACAACTAAAATTGTTTAATTACAGTTACATGCGACCCTTGACATGTCCATAAAAAAACCACATTGTTCTCCATCCAGGTCGCACCAAGCGCCGCCGCAAGGACCGCTCGCCGCCGCTGTGCCTGCCTGCGCGCATCGAGCGCGAGATGGAGGGGGCGCTGCGTGACTTTGTGCGCATACGCAGCGTGAGCGCAGACCCCAGCATGAGGGAGGAGAGCTACCGGGGGGCCAAGTTCCTGTCCAAGCTGCTGGAGTCGATCGGGGCGGAGATCAAGGTGCGCACCACAGGGCTGGAAGTGATTCATGGTGGTTGTTTGGCAGTCACATTGAAGCGCCAAATTGGGCTCACAGGAGGACTGGATCGTTTTGATTTGGTCACAAGAAGAATGTTGAAATGCAGCAATGCTTCTTTTCTTTCATGGATTTAATTTTTTTCATTTCTGTGGCAGGGAAGTACTTGCCTACACCTGGGTCAAAACCACCTTGAAATTCCCAAAAGTTCCCACATATCAAGTCTTCAACCCTATCCCTCTCGCCCAGATCTACCGCATCGAGGACAAGAACCCCGTGGTGATGGCGCGCATTGGCCGCGACCTGGCGCTCGCCACCGCCACCTCCCAGTCCCTGTGGTATAAAACCCTAGTACTCTATTATTAAAACCCTAATTGTGTCCGCAGATCTGCCCCATCGAGGACAAGAACCCCGTGGTCATGGCGCGCATCGGGCGCGACCTGGCGCTCCCCACCGTCACCTTCTACGGCCACTACGACGTGCAGCCCGCCATGGAGCGAGGCTGGCGCACCGACCCCTTTGAGGTGCAGGCCATCGACGGGTACCTGTATGGGCGGGGCGTGACGGACAATAAAGGCCCCATCCTGGCCTTTGTGTATGCTGTGAAGCAGCTGCTGGAGGAGTACAAGGGGCGGGAGCTGCCTGTCAACATGGCATTCATCTTTGAGGTGGGTGGGGGGGTGGAGGGGGTGTGGCGGTGTGGTGGCCCAGGGGCGGTGGGTGGGGTGGAGGCGTGTGGCATGTGGAGGTGTAGTGGGGGTGTGTTGAAGGGTGGAGGGGTGTGGACTTATCACAAGGAGTAACCCACCTATGGACTTGGGGCTGCTGGAGGGCGAGCAGGAGAAACGCTCCACCAACTCCCCATTTGTCTATCCGTAGATGTAGTAATCTGCTTTTTTGGCGTGTCACCATTTTGCAAACAAAGCAGGCGCGTGATCTTGTGCCGTGTGGCTGGTGCAGGGCGAGGAGGAGAATGGGTCCACCGGCTTCCGCGAGGTTGTTCGCCAGAACCTGCGCTGGTTTGAGAACACCAAGCTGGTGGTCATCAGCAACACGCTGTGGGTGGGGGAGAAGGTGCCCTGCCTCACATACGGCATGCGGGGCATGATCTCGTTCTCGATAGAGGTGCGACCGCCAGTTAAACCCTAAACCCTGACCACGGCAGGGCACACCCCAGCAAGGTACACTAAGTATACTAACTAGTTACTATACCCCTGACCCCAGTCGCCTGAAATGCTGACTCGTGTGTGCTACCCCGGAATCTAGGCTCTCACAACGCCAGACCTGACCCACACAATCACTCCCTCACCACCCCCAGTACACACCCCACACACCCCACCGCCACCCCCACCACACACTCCACACACCCCACCGCCACCCCCACCACACACCCCACACACCCCACCGCCACCCCCACCCGCAGGTGACCGGCCCCAACCGCGACCTGCACTCCGGCAACGACGGGGGGGTATTCAACGAGCCCCTGGCCGACCTCACCAAACTGCTGGCCAGCCTGGTTGACAGCCACAACAACGTGGCGGTGCCCGGCTTCTATGACGGGGTCAAGCGCAGCAGCCTTGAGCAGACGCTGACTCGGCTAGAGGACTCGGACGAGTTCTCGATTGCCAGCTACAAGAGCGCGCTGGGTATTCCGGAGCTGACGGTGGGTAGGGGGGTTGGTGGTGTAGGGTTTGGTGTAGGGTCTGCGGGTTTTGGGTGGACCGGGGTGGTCAAGGTGGGCGGGGGGCGCTGACGGTGGGTGGAGGGTGGACGGCTCCGTGGAGGAGGATTGTCCTGATGTGCTCTGAGGCATTGCCAGCTGATGGTGGGTGCAGGATGTTGTGGTGCAGGGCCCTGGTGTAGTTTGAAAGCGTGTTTGGGGGGGCCATTGTTAATTTGACAGCGGGTGACTCTATCAAGGCTATAGGGTAGGGATGTAACCCTCAAATGTCCCGGCCGCAGGTGCGCCAGAACGTGCGTGACGTGCTCATGGCCCGCTGGTGCGAGCCCACCCTCTCCATCGTGGACGTGCGTGTGGGTGACGACAGCGACCGCGACGCCAGCCACAACGGCAGCTGCTACCGCTTTGGCCCTACGCGCTTCAGCGTCATCCCCAAGAGCGCGCTGGGCAACATCAGCATACGCTTTGTGCCCAACCAGAGCGCGGACGGGCTGCTGGACGCGTTCAGGGTGGGTGGGGCGGGGTGGGGGGGTGGGTGAAGGGGGGCATCTGTGTGGGTACCGGGTGGTGGGTGGGGCGCACGTGTGGATGGTGGGTGGTGGTAAGGTGGGACTGCCTGGGTGTTGCTTGGGTAGGACAAGATTTGTACCATCAACAGTGTCCCTATCCATGACCCCAAATGCATCTTATCTCGGTTGCCCACCCAGGCGTATGTAGACCTTGAGTGTGCCAAGCTGCACAGCCACAACCCAGACCCTACTCCAGACCCTAAACCCATTACTGTAACTCTACCCTGCGTCCTCCCCAGGCGCATGTCGACCACGAGTTTGCCAAGCTGCGCAGCCACAACCGCGTGGCGCTGCGGGTCAAATCTGTTGGCACCTGGTGGGAAGCTGACCCTGGGTGCAAGCTGTTCAAGCTGGCGGAGAGGGTGGTGCAGGGGGAGTGGGGCACGCAGCCGCTGTTTGTGCGGGAAGGTGCGGTGCTAGGGTGGTGTGGCGTGTGAGGGGAGGATCAGGGCTGGTGTGAGGATGGGGGTGGTGCATGGATGGGGTGGGTGGTGGGGGTGATGCATGTGCAATGGCATCCGCTGGGTGAACACCGCCGCACCTCCCCGGCTGAAGCAAATCCGTATCATTGTCATGTTGATGTCATTCGTTTGTCTAGCAGCTGTATAAACCGTCAACAAGGGTTTTAAGGGTTCAGCGTGTAACCCAGCTCTTCTGCGCCTCTGCAGGCGGCACAATGCCCGTGGCTTCAGCCTTGGAGGAGCTGCTGGGTGCCCCCGCCCTGCTCCTCCCAATGGGCCAGTCCTCTGACGCCCCCCACCTGGCCAACGAGCGCATGCAGATCGCCAACCTGGTGCACGGCAAGAATGTGATCAAGCAGCTGCTGGAGCAGGTGGCGCCGCTGCTTTGAGGCTGGAGAGGGTGGTGGCAGCACATGTGTTGAAGCCTGGCAGGCAGTGGGGGACAAGGACAGCGTGGCAGAGGCGAATCAGTGCCCATTCAGCCAGGCACCCCTCCCATGGGCCAGTCGTCAGCTGCCCCTTTCTTGGACAAGGAGTGCGTGCAGAATGCCAACCTGGCGCACGGCAAGAATGGGATTAAGCAGCTGCTGGGGCAGGTGGCGCCGCTGCGGTGAGGGGCGAGGGGGTGGGGGAGAAAGGGGGGAACGTCACAAGCGCTGACGCCTGGGAGGGACTTCGAGGCGTGGCAGGCAGCGAAGGGAGCTAGGGGTTGGGAGTTTGGGGGGGAGGGCGGGAAGCGGTCAGTGCCGCAATGAACCTTGGGGCAGTGGGGTATTTGGAAGTGACGGGCAAGGGTGGAGGGGAGATGCGCGGGAGCCTGGCAGGCGATGGGGTGGGTGGGGCGGGGACATCAGAGTACATTTTGTTCAATTGGGGATATTGAATTGGTGCAGCAGGTGAACCATCTCTTTGTCATGGTTTGTCATCTCGTTGTTGCTGGCAGTCAAGAGTGTGGTGTGCTATGCAAGCAGACATTAGTGCGCGTGGTATTGGATTATGTCCGTAATTGCAGTGTATACTATTTTCTTTTTCATGCGTGTGTTAATATAGAGTGCTTTTGAGTGCCTTTTAGAGGGATAGACTAGCCCAACTTCACTGGTAATGCATTCATTTCAATGGCAGGTATAGCTTTGCCAGGCAAGTTTTCCCAGCACTTGCGTTTGCACTAGTACAGATTTCAGTAAGCGTTGCCGGGCCCAGGCCTTGAGCTTGGAACACTCCAATCGTTACTAGCCTGATAGCTGAGTTATTGTACTTAGTCTATGATAGTCTCTGAATTTGTTGTGTTTCCCAAGTCGAAATACGTGCGACCCAGCGATATCAAGTCGTTGAACCTTTAGGAGGTTGTATGGCCTGTGTGGGCACATCTTGTTATGTACAACTGGGGATGCCGGGTGCTTGTCACCTACCAGGCTTGTTGTCACCTGCCAAGCTTGCAGTTACAACGACAAGCAACGCAGTACTTTGACGTCACGCGATGCAGTTGAACAGGTTCTGTGGATATGCATGCGTTGCGTCCATTGCATGCATGCGTTTGTCGACACCAACCTCCGATTGGATCCCTAGGTAGGTACGGTGCGCTTGCCGAACAACTGTCCAAACCACTTCACTTCGCGTAGACGACATATAAAACGCACTGCGCATACCACGCGGGAGACGTTGACGCACGTAGATAATTGATGCGATGCATGCTGAAGCAAGTTGGCGCTTCCGCGTAGTGCAGTATATTCTCGAGCAGCAGGCAAGATTTACTGCACCACACGGAAACGCAGCACAGCAAGGGTCCCATCCCGGACCCCACTGGCACGTCTTGCTCAACTCAGAAGCACGTATGGTAACGTGCAGGCAGTTCTACTATCCTTAGAAGGTCCAGTCTTCTGATTGCAAGGAGGAGCTTGTGCGCGACGCTAGCTCTTTCGTATCTTGGCGTACGCGAAGATCTGCGCGCATGCCATGGTCAGCGGTTTCATGTATGCTGCCTTCCTCTCGTGTGGAGTACTTGTGCTGCAATTTTGGGTGGGTGCCAGCGTTCAAGAGTCTTGGCGTACGCCAGAATCTGACTAGCCATTCGCACTTATCTTCTGGCTGCCACCGCAGTGCCGGCCATTGCAAGGAGCTGGCTCTTTCGGTTCTTGGCGTACGCCAAGATCAGGAGCCCCACGTGGACTCGCAGCTGCACCATAAACTGTGGCTGTGCATGCATGTGCTGCCTGCCTCGAAGCAGGTCAAGTAGGTGAAGGTCGTTGTTGACCCTCACCAGCTGTGGCATGGTGCATGCTCTTGGCGAAGGCTTTGTTGACCCTGCTGATATGGCTTGGGCCGCACTGTAGTTGCTAGGGGTAGCTAGCTGGGTGTTGCCTCGGCTGTTCCACCCCACGGTGTGTTCCCTTTCGTTTCTGGCTTTTGGGCGACAGGTTCTCAAACTAGAATAGGTGGTGTCTGGGGACTCAGTATCAAGTGGCTGTGCGCTAGCACATGCATGGATATGCATACACAGTGAGTACCCTTGTGGCGAGGAGGTCCTTGTTCAAGCGCACCAATACCATTAAGAGGTCAGGCTTAGTATGTATTACACTAGTTCCGTTGCGCACTACACTGGTACCAGCGCAAAGGGCTAGTGTACATGCATGTGCAAGGAAATAATGCTTTGGATGATTTCAGGATATATCAGGACCGGCACAATGGTGCAGCGACTAACATACCACAAGCGTCACTGCTATGCGACGGATTCCAACACCGTGCGTATTGTGATGACGCCAGGTGAGGGGAGGGGTTGAGAGGTGCACCATTGTGCCGGTCCTCCACAGCATGGCCTGTGAGTAAAAGGGTGGTGCATGCGCCGCAGCACGATTATAAATGCAGTGGACTCTGACAGACCGCGCAGTGGTGCATGCGCCACAGCCAATTTTGAAAACCTGGCCCGCTGTACAGGAGTCCTCCAATGCCATCCAACACATTACTGCCTGCTGTTGACATCAGGTTGAGCCAATAACACATCCATCAACCTACTCCATAATGACTGCGTTCACACTCCTGAAAATCGGACCCAACCCCCCAAAAACACCGCTGCGCTCTTAAATACCTCCTGTGCCCCCCTCCCGCCTCTGGAGCGCTCCCTCCCGCCCCCCCCCAGCTCCATGTTTTGATGTAGCACCACCACCACCTTGCCTAGCCTCCTCCCATATGACACTGCCCCCTGCTGGCTCAATGTGCTGCCCCTCGCATGCTGTAGCGCTGCTTGTTGACTGAGCTGCCCTCACATGATGCCGCACCGCTTCCAAGAGGTGCAGCAGCCCCAGCCCGGCTCAGCAAATCTCCTACACATGTCATCCCCCCCTTTGCTCCATATTCCGGCTTTGCTGCGCACGCTGGGATCCCCCACAGCCAGCGCACCCCTGCAGCGCCTCCGCACCAGCCCTGCCATCCACCACACTCTGCGTCGCCCCACCCCCAGCCCGTGTCCCCTCCACATACTACCTCCCCCACCCATCCCCCGCCGGTGACACCCCGTTCACATGATGTAGCACCTTTTCTTGTTGGGTGCGCTCCCCTTGACCTTGCTGCGCACGTCGGGGTCCTCGGCGGCAAGGGCTTCAAGCAGCGCCTCGGCATCCGCCTTGTTGCCGATGATCGACTCGGAGTCCTCGTCACAGGTGCCATTGGCCTCCGCTCCGGCTTCCTCAGCGGCTGCCTCCTTCTCTTCCTCCACCTGCACAGGCGCGCAGCCAAGGGTTTTGAACTAAGGGTTGGTTGGTTATATTTATGGTTTAAGGACGAGGATGAAGCGCTTTGAAAGGCGCTTGGTGCCATCACGTAACTTTGTATCCAATATATACGCTTGGTAAACCATACACGCCAACAAAAATCGTGGTGGGCAAGGCTGCGGCTATCATATATGCTAACAGCGAATTACGAGGTGGGCAATGGGTGGGCATGGTGGGCAAGGCTGCTGCTGGGGGTGGGCAAGGATTGATGGTGGTCTGACCAGCAGAAATGGTGCAACTGTACCAGGTCACGGGGTGTAAAAAGGTGGGTGGATCGCTAATTACCTCCCCGTTTTCCACCTCTTCCCCTTGTGGTTCCTCTGATGCAGCCGCGGGTTCTTTCGCGGATTCGGGTTCTACCTTGCTTTCCTGGGCCTGAGGACAACAGCCACGGGGCTCGGGACTAGCAAATTGGGTGGTGGGCAAGTGGGTGGGCAAAATGGGGTGCCACATGGTCTAGTGGGCAAAGGGTGGGCAGCCACATTTGAGGAATGTCTCATGAGATTTCAAATGGGTGCGTGGGCAAATAGGCGGGCATCATGTAGGGGTTGTAGATGCGACATGTTACATGCAAGCCACTTGACAACACGCACCGCTCTCGCCACTCCACGATGAGGTTAATCAACATCAAATCCCCCACCACACTTGCAACCCCCCATGTCCCCCCCACCCCCACTGTGGCCCCTGAATGGAATCCCAGCACTGGTTCACTCCCCCACCCCTTTCCCCTTTCTTACACCACCCACCTGTGCCTCCTGGATGACCTCCAGCAGCGGCTCGATGAGGTCCACCCCTTCCACCCCCAGCAGCCCGCTGCCTGGGCTGAGCACCCGCTTGCTCTCCTTGACCAGCAGCCACAGCGTGTGCACAGCCGCGTCCTTCACCTCAAGGTCACCTGTAGGGAGGAGTATCACACAGATACATGATGATGATATTAATGGACAGCCTCAAGGTCACCTGTATGGCGGGGTTGGCAATAAAGGGACAAGATGGAATGCACGGAGACATAAATGCATGCAGAAAGCAATCATGAACCTAAGTAGCCATGTTGTATGATTGCTTTAACAATGCCGCAATGAATGGTTCGTTGCTACTCAGGAGGAACGAATGTGCGCCACTTAACTACAGCTGTGTAATTAGCTGCATTCATGCATGCCATCCGCGTCACCCTGATGATTGCATCTTCCAACATGAATACCCCACTACCTGGACAGGTTTTAGTGCACAAGGCAGCAACCCCTACATCCTTGACCCAAACCCCTACACATCCACCTGTCCAGGGTATTTCCGCCACCCACCTGTCATGAGGAGGCTGACCACAGGCTGGATGGCGCCCTCTGCCCGCAGAAACTCCTGCACCACACAGCACGCCACCAGCGTCAGCATTGATGCCGCACACGCACCCATGCACACGCCCCAGCCAAGTAACCACACACCCACACCCACCACCGCATGCACACACACAGAGCCCCTCCTAAACCGCCCACACCCGCCATTTCCACAGCAACATGTGTCGCCGCACCGTTTCCAGGCGTGTGCACCTTTTCTGCCTGGCTGTCACCTTAGGTTATGTCCACATACAGCTCTAGCCAACATGCCCACACAACCAACCCCCGTCCCCACCCACACACAACCCACCACCACCATCGCCACGTACCGCCACCGCTGGTCGCTGCTCGCACACTGTGCCTAGAAGGGTCACTGCATGCAGCTTGTCCGCCCTGCTGCCATTCTGGGTGATTCCCACGATGGTGAGCAGCGCTTGGTCCAGGATGACTGCGGCATCATCGCGGATGGTCTCCAGGCCCCCCAGCACAGAGTCGATGAGGGTCAGCACCTGCGGGGGGCAAAAGGGGTGGGGATCCTGGGTGGGGATGTGAAAATGGCACAGGGCAGGGGCGGGGACTGCCTTGTGCCTTGTTTCCCCTGTGCACCTGGTTGCTCTCGCTGTTTAGTGCCCAGCCGGGTAGGTCGACTGTGTAAAGCAACGCCAGACTCAGATCGCCAAAAGTGCAACCGTTGCCACCCAGCCCCCTACCGCCGCCGAGCTCCTCCTCCAGGGGGGTACAGCTCACGCGACCTGTGCAGGGTTTAAGGGTTTGAGGTTCTATAGTTTGGGGTTCTGCCCCCTGGCGCGCACCTGGTTGTTCCCGCTGTTGAGCTCCTTGACCAGCGCCAGGAGGTATGTGAGCTTGTTTTGGCGGTTGAAGGAGCACAGCGCATCCAGCGCCTCGGAGGCCTCCTCGCTGTCCTCGCCGCTCAGGATGAGGCCAACCAGGGAGCTGCACAAGGGTGGTACCAGGGGGTTAGGGGTTAGGGTACCTAAGGTTGGGATCAGGGTTTAGATTACCAGGGAGCTGCACAGAGGGGTGAGTCACGATTCTGCAGATTCTTTCTAGACCAATTCCACGCATTTTCTTACTACGTAGTGGCTGAGGGGTGTATTCATCAATGGCCGCAGGGGGCGAGCGTCAAGTATGGGTCAAGGGTAGAGTGTTGGTGGGTGTAAGGGTAAGCACAGGTGGAGATGCAATCCGTGCGGCCAGTGGCCCACGCCGGGTGCCGGTGCTTGGCTGTGCGCACCCCCAAGCCTCGCACAGCGCACATGCCACCCCAGCCCAAGTGGAGTCATGCTATGTCTATTGCCGTCCCAGCAGTGCATTCACAGCAATGTGAATCGTTGGGAGGTGAGCTGTGAAGCTGGTGGGTGGAGAGTGGCCAGTGGGCAGCCAGGTGCAGTGTATGTTGAGGGTACGAGCAATAAGGGGGTTTGCAACCATCTGTAGGTGAGGGCCCCAGGCACGCACTTGATTGCTCCGCTGTCAGCGAGGTCTTGTTGCACAGGGTTGTAGGTGACCTTGTCTGAGGCCAGCCCCATGTCGTTGCCCTGCTTAATGCGCATCACCGTCACCGGGCTCTGCCTGGCATGGGAAGGGGAGAGGGACTTTTGAGTGCTGTCCATGTGGGCGTGGTGGTGGCAAGAACAGCTTGTGTCACAATATGCCTGTCATTATTTGCCGGGACTCTCACGTACTAGTACTAGTGTAGTACAAAACTCACATCATCACCCACCTCCCTCAGGCCCGCCTAGCCATGGTAACCACACACCCCTCCTCTCCCCTCCCCACACAGCGGAACTAGTGGTAGACTTATGTTACTATGCAATGCTTTTCCATATTGGTGCCAGTTGTCCACCTGGCCCCACCTAGCAATCATGGCAATCGTGGCTGCTGACTCCTGGGCCACTGAGCCCTGTTCAGACAGCAAATCCACCAAAGTGGTGGCAATGCCGCCTGCCACCAGCTCCTTCTGGGTGTTATACTGCTCATCAGAAGGGTCTATCGCGTCCTGGACCTTCCTCAAAGCCTGCGGAAGCAGGTAATAGCAACACTAGCTTGGTGATGGGCCACTAGACAATGACAATGCCATTGGGGTGACGCTGCTAACAACCGTTTGGGCCCCCACAAGGGTTGGCAGCATTAGGCATGCGCGAGATTCGCTACGGGTATTCACCTTGATTTTGGCTTCTGGGGTGCGCACGGAGGCGGTTTCCAGGTCCTGAATCAAAGTCGCCATGCCATCACTATCGTCACGAATTCTCTTGGCCATCCTGCAGTGATTTATGTTGACATCAATAGGCGGAACCGCATCCAAAACCCAGTAGGTCGAACTTCACAAGGGATGCAAGGGACGCTCTACACACCGGTTCGCTTATATTGAGCGACGCCAGTGAAAACGTAACAGGCAATGGCGATGCTACCATCTCATCGTCTGGCTGACGTGGAGTGGGTGAAGTGTGGCACTGGTTGCTGGTGCATTACAGCCGCTCACCTGCTAAACGAGTGGATAGCTTCTTCCGACGGTTAGCGCTAACCACTAACAAGCAGTACAGTGGGTTTGCAACGAGAGCACTCTCGGAAACAGGGTCCACACGGTTGTAGCATTCGCAACTTTGCTATTTGACGTGACGGCGGTTTTCACTAGCTCGAGAGCGCGCTCACCCACGTTGATGCATGTGCCGGTGTCGCTTGTACTAAAGTACCACAACCACCGTTGGAAACAGCTTTGTGGGCAACAGAATGTGGCGCACTTGATGTCCCGAGACTTTCCCCCGCCCGGTGGGTGCTTTTTGTGCGTGGCCGTCCACCGTGCCTGCGCCCACAAAGAACCCTAGAATGTAGATAAACCCTAAAGAAAAACCCTGTTAAAGCTGATAGAAGGCATGATGCAGTACTGCTTTCAAGGTGCAGAGACACTGTTAGACGAGTAGTTTCCACGAAGGAAAAAATGACATGTTGCCAAGGCTGCGTGCCCAGGCTACACAAGCAGACAGACCCTCTCAGTGAAGTGCACCAAAGATGCCACCACATAATGCCATTATGATGACACAGAATTTAATTGCACTCAACGCTGCAGCAGTCCACCCAACAAGACGCCAGGCGAGTACAGTAACTGAAAAATGTACAGACAACAAAAACATGAGCAATAAACTGTTATCTATAGCAGTACCTAACGCAATGCCAAACAAAACGAGAACCCTCTCCACCTCCTACCTGACTACCTATCTACAGCAAGCCCAGGCACGCATCTATGTGCTTGTTCAGCTCTGCATTGGATACCGCACCCCCAGGCCAGGTCATTTGGCACACAGGGCACTCAACAGCAGCAACCCCGCTGGCGCCACCGCTGAAACCACCAATGCCTTGATCCTGGCTGTCGTCTCCAACCAGATCAATCACCTCATCCGCTTGCTGCTGCTGCTGCGCTGGCTGGCGAGCGGGCACCAAATGCGGCTTCATTTGTCCTGAGGCACTAGCACTGCCAGTGGCAGGGGCCAGGGCAGGGAGGGGCTTGACTTGCGTCGGCTGCTGCTGTTGGCTGCTGCCCCCACCACCATGGCTTCCACTCCGCAGATTGCTCGCATCTCCCAATGCTGGCCTGGTCCCAGGAGGTTCCTGTGCAGGGTGAGCATCCATCGTTTCCTCCAGTACCGCATGACCGCCGCCACTCCCCTCGCCCTTTGCACTGCCAGGTTCCCGCACTGCCTGCCACTGCGGCGCCTTGCCGCCTGCACCTGCAGCGCCATCCTGCGCCGCCGCCGCACCCCCTCCCCCACCACCACCCTGCAGCCGGCCCAGCGCCGCAGCAGCAGTGCCCTCCCGCATGGCAGCCCTGTCCAACTCATCCTCAGCGCCACCCCCGCTGGTGCATGCCTCTATGGCAGCTGTCAGGGCAGGGTGCTGCACAGCCTCGCCAATGGGCTTCTCCCCCGCACCGCCAGCCACTGCAGTGGATGTTGACGCGCCAGAGGTGTCCTGGGCACGCTTGAACAGGGATAGGATGTCCTGGGTTCCGTTGGTGGGCTGCGTGCGGGGCCGCTTGGTGGCCACTGCACCCTCTGCTTCGGCTTTTTTCTTCTTCTTGTTGACGTACCCTTTAGGCTCTGCAATCTGGGGGAAAGGGAAAATATTAAACATTTCTCTTTAAGCAAAGCGATAAAATATGCAGTTCATGCAGAATAAGATGAAAGAAGAAAAGAGTGTTCTCCTTTTATCTTATTCTCAACACATTGATTGCCGCGACGTGGTTGTCTCATTCTCCTGCAACAAATAAAAAACATTTTAACTCTCATTCCCAAAATTTCGTAGATTCAGTGGTGTGTATGCCTATGCCATAGGCTATGGCATGGACTGCATAATCGCATGCCATGCATTATCCAGCAGGCTGAGCCAGCTGTAGGCTCTACACATCCTGCAGCGCCGTGCAAGATCAGCTCCAAGCACCGCCGACACATGCATTAAAGGTGCTGCCGAATTTTGCAGCGCAAGAGTTCAGCAGTGTTGCAAAAGAAATGCAATTACGGTGTGCAAGCAGGTAACACCTGCCTGACCCCACCTTGATGTATGTGCCCCCGCAAGTCTTTTGGTGCATATGGTACAGGCACTTGGGGTCCTTGCATTCCGCCCCTCGGCCCATGACGCCCCTGCAATCCGCCTCCTGGGGTGGCCGGTTCATTGCCCGCTTGACAAGGTTGGCGCAGCGCTCACATTTCCAGTGGTGGGTGCGGTAGTTGTCTACCTCGGCGTGCATGGTGTGGTAGACGGTGATGTTGTAGCCACCTGGCGGCCGCTGCATACATGGCGATGCAAATTGTCACAGAATTCAAAGGTCTACAGTGGTCGAAGAGTGCGTGCACTATGATATACATAAGGGCAAGGCATAACCGCCTTGCCCTGTAAATTTGCCTTTGTGTGTGAAATGTATCACAGTAATTAAGTGTGCGGTGGGTGATACAAGGCACAGCGTGCACAGCATGGAATACCCATCTGCTGGCGCATGCCTCACCTGGTGATCCGCGAAGGTTGCGTTGTTGATGAAGTTCATTTTCTCCTGGAACTTTGGCCCATGATCCCCGTCTTGTATCTTGTTCAGGAAGAGGTAGGCGTGGATCATTTCGTGCAGCAGCGTTTCTTTCAGGTCACGGGAAGGCCGGAACTGCAGGCAGCAACCAATGCTTAGATGAAGTTTGGTTCAATTTAAATAGCATAATTGGATATATATAACCCAACATGTGATAGGCACGCACCTTTAGCAACGGCTCTGAGAGTTTTATCCTGCACCCACCATGCCTGTCATACTGGCACACGCCCGCACACCTGCAGAACAACTTGCGTCACAAACGTGCCCAAATTATTTACAGCGCAGTTCTAGGCACTAGATAACCTCGTTTTCCATGACAGATGCTTCCAAACAGCTGTACTTGAGTGCCTACATATGCACAAGGATGGATGATCTGGAAAAGCACTGGTGGGCATATGCATGCATATAGGGTATTGGGGTTGCGAGACTTACAGGGTCATCCTGGCGCTGCTCCACTCAACGCTGCACGCCCCTAATGTCCCCGCAAAATAGAGGTCGTGATAGTAACAAAAAAGCGAATGGGCGTCCGGGCAGGGGTCGAGGGCTTCCAGTTGCGAGTCGGTGAGATCAACATCCATGTCGTTCACTTTATTCGACAAAAGACAGATTTACGCACACTCATTGCAGCAAAACTATAAAACCAGCAGTTGCGTTTATTTAAGTGAGCCAGAGGTCCCGAATACAGTTGTCCACACGCATGGTTGCAAATATATATAACAGTGGTGACATCAGCAGGCAGGCCAAACAAAAAAGCACACGCCTTTATCGATATCCCCAGGGGAGAATGTTGTATAGCCAGCACGCTTGGGCAAGAGGCTGCAGTTGGTAAGCATAACTGCCCTCAGCTCTGTCTTTTTTTGAAGAAAAGTTGCAAGTGGTAGCCTCGTTGCTTAGCCAGCTCTCGTTGATTCACCCAGCTCCAGCCCAGCTCGTGTCCTGCGTACGTCGCAACTCGTGGACCTCAGACAGTTTCAAACACAGCCTGGCTCACTGTTAACGAACTTGATCTTCTCCTTGGACAGGCCGCAATACGATTGCTGGTTCCATAGGCAGGTTGCTTTCAAGGACAAGGGACTGTTGGGTTGGCAAGGCACTGTGCCCACATGGGGCCCCTGGGCCACCTCTCTTTGGCAGCGATCACGGCTGCATTTTGGGATGTGGTAGCTCTTTGGACTTGAACCAACGTGGCTACAGGACAAGGAAAAAGTCGCACAGAGACATGACAGACATACGCGTGCAAGAACAAGACCCACCAGCGTTGAACCCAGATGACTACCAGTTTGACTTCAACGACGTGTTCTCTCTACGAAAACCGAAGGATGCAAAGGCTGGGCTGGCTAGTGGGCTCAAGTCGATGGCAAAGGGGGTTATTGCTGGCACAGTGGGGCTGATTGCTGCACCAGTTATTGGAGCTCACCAGGAGGGGTTTGCAGGCTTTGCCAAGGGCGCTGGTGCAGGTAAGCTGCAACTGTGAGACTGCAAACCCATTTATTGCTTGTGCTTACAGCCTCCCGCAAGGCAAAGGCTGTGCTTTGGTAGCATGTACAGGCACCCATTTTCTGCCTGTGTGTGTGCAGGGATCATTGGAGCGGTGGTCCTTCCGGTCACTGGTGCAGCCATAGGCACTGCCCAAATATTCCGTGGTATTGCAAACACTCCCGAGGCAATTGTGGAAAGCAGCCGAGGAAAGGCATGGGACCAGGTGCGCATATGCATGCATATGACCTCCTGCCGGGGCCACATGCCGCATCGCCGCATGCTGCAGGGCATGTTCCACCTCATTGAATTCACTGGCCCTCAAACCCAATTTTTTGGTTGTGAGAATAGGGGAATAAGGGAGGGGAAGGGAAGCACTAAACCTCTTCCTCACCCCACACCACTCCTGTCCTCCTGCACCCGCACCCGCACCCGCACCCGCACCCGCACTTACACACACGTGGTGCGGCGCCAGGAAACGCGGGAGTGGGTGGAGCAGCCCATGTCTGCTTTGGCAGAAGACAACGACATGTTTGCATCCCTGCGGGCGCAATGGCAGCAGCAGTTCTTCAACAGCAGCCTGCATGCCCTGGCAGCCCAGGAGGACTACTACACCCTGCTGCAAGTGCCCCGGGATGCGTCGCCGGACGACATCAAGAAGCAGTATTACCTGCTAGCGCGCAAGTATCACCCCGACAAGAACCCCGATGACCCCTCCGCCAAGGAGCGCTTCCAGAAACTTGGCGAGGCCTACCAGGTGCCTGCTCCAAGCTCACATCCATGATTTGGCCTGCATGGAAAGCAGCAGCAGCATCATCAGCTCCTAGCTGGCACTACATGCTGATGCAACCAATGCGCATTTTCAATTCCTAGTTGGCACTGCATGCTACCTTTGCACTGCCAAGCTGTTGGGGGTTGCGTTGAAACCATAGGCTGCACGGTGCGGCAGCGGTGGCACAATTGGCAGATGTTGCCAACCTACCTCTTATAAGACTCACAATACGGATCGAGGTCCCACGCCGACCCTAAACCCTGCCCTGTACCTTCCCCGCAGGTCCTGGGTAACCCCGACCTGCGCAAGCGTTACGACCAGCATGGCTCGGAGGGCCTGGACCTCAACTTCATGGATGGGGCCGAGTTTTTCACCATGCTGTTTGGCAGCGACAGGTTTGAGCACCTGGTGGGGGAGCTGCTGCTGAGCGCCGCCACGCGGGCGGGGAGCGACTTCAACGTGGCGCAAATGAAGCGGCTGCAGGTGAGTGAGGGCTGCCATGCTCTCACTAGAATTTGGCTCTTAAGGGACTACGGCATGATCAATTAATTTGGGACCTGACGTGTTGGATAATGTAAGGGCGCACCTGGCTGAGTGGTGCTGCACTGAGTTGGGTGATGAGGGATTTTTTATAAAGAAACAGAAATCACTATCGATTTAATATTCGAGGGTGAAATATTTCCATGCGTTCCAGCAATACAGCCAGATCAGCAGTCTCTTGCATGGATTACCTGCAAGCCAGACCTGTCCTAGCGTTGCTTGTACCGGCAGTGCGCTGGTCTTGCGGAAAGCATGTTATCAATTTGGAGAAGTATAACATTCATAATTATAGCCCTTCATGTGTGCTCCGCAACCCGCAGGTTGCTCGAGAGGAGCGGCTGGCAGTGATGCTGACTGCCCTGCTGCGGCGGTGGGTGGAGGGCGACCCGGAGGGGTTCAAGGTGGGTGGTCGCGCTGGTGGGTGGTGTGGGGGGGTTTGTAATGGCTGGCAGGCGATGGGTGACAGTGTTGGGCCTGGTGGAGGGGGAAGGAGGGGTCCAATGTGTGGGTGATGGTGGTCGGTGGTTTGAGGATCGCTGCGCCAGGGTTCCTCAAGGGGTTTTGGAAGAGAACGCAGCCTCCCAACCAGTTGCCACTTGCCAAGGCTTTTGGCGAGGTTATGCAGCACAAGTTTGCCCTCGTGGGAATGAACACCCAAAGTGTGATACAGCCCCTGGAAAAAGACCCCCCACCCACCCCTCCACACACACACACACACACACACACACACACCACACCATCCATGCGCACTATGCGCTTCTGATGGATTTCCTCCCGTCCTTCCCAGGAATCCATGACCGCTGAAGCAGAGCAGCTGGTGGCCGCATCCTTTGGCGAGGTCATGCTGCACACCATCGGCAAGTCGTACGAGTCACAGGCAGACATCTACGTGGGTGGCTTCTTCGAGGGGGGGTGGGCCGCCATGCGGGCGCGGGGGCAGGCGCTGGGCAGCCAGTTCCACGCTGCCAGCCTGGCCATCAAGGTGTACCAGGCGCACCAGCAGCTGGAGAGGTTTGACAGGTAGGGGGAGGGCGTGGGGAGGGGGGGGTGCTCGAGTTCCACAGTGGTGACCGCGGATTGACAGTTTTTCCCCTCGTCTACATAGAGTATACTTTTTTTGTTAACAATTTAGGGAAAATTCACGATTATCTTTGGGGGGGGTGCTGGGTAGCCAGCTCCATTCTGCCAGGCACGCAATAAATGTAAATCAGGCGCACAAGCAGCTCGAGATAGGTGTGGGTGGAGGAGGGTGCATGGTGCAGCGGCGGTTGGAGGTGCAAAGTGGTGGGGAGCGTGTTGTGGGAGCGGGTGTATTGGGTGGGTGGTGGAGTGCGATAAAAATATTGTTGCAATTTATACTCACTGCTTCCTTTGTGCCAGGGAGACGCGCACAGGGAGGGCCGCTGATGCCTCCACGTCGCTAGGCGCAGCCGGGTCACAACCAGGTGGTCGCACGCCCAATGGCTCAGCCATGCACGCCTCCACAAGCACTAATGGCAGGTGCGCACAGAATGGCCGAGGTTTGGGAAGGGGGATCGCGCACTGGGGGCGGTTTTGAGGGAAACCAGGGTGCATTTTTTCACTAGTTTAGCAACTACATGGCGTTTCACTCCAGCAATACAGCCTTGCACATGCGGCACCAAGCAGGTTGGTCCTGGCACCGGGTGCTTCCCCACCATTGCCAGCCCCCACCTCAAAAACACACCACACCCCATTCCTCAGGAACCGCAGTGCCAGCGGCGCCAGCAGCAGCAGCAGCAGCACGCCTCCCCCGCTGGACGCCGCCGCGGCGGTTGAACGCGACGCCGTGCGGCAGAAGATGGAGGAGGATACGCTGCCGCTCATGCTGGAGGCCATGTGGGCGGCCAACACCATCGACATAGAGACCACGCTGCGGGGCGTGTGCAAGCGGGTGCTCAACGTGCGTGTATAGGGGTGGGGTGGGGTAGGGTGCAGTGCATGGTTGCATGCCTGGGAGGGGAAATGCATTCACCCGACACTGTTGAGGGCGAAACCATATTACCAATTCCATTGTTTGTCTGCAATGTGAACAAGTCTTCCAGTGGATTAGTAAATGTTTTATGAATACCATTCCTGGTAGTGTGTGATAACCAAAATTCCAAGTTAAACCATGTAACTCCGTTCACAGGACCCCAAGGTGCCCAAGGACGTGCGGCGGTCGCGGGGGTACGCGCTGCGCGAGCTGGGCCGCATCTTCCAAGCCGCGCTGCCGCCCACCGCCGCAGACGCCCAGCAGCTGACCGCCAAGCAGCGCATGGAGGAGGCGATGATGCGCGTGATTGAGAAGCGGGTCAACGCAGAGCAGGCGCACATGGACGGGAACGGGTGGTGACTGTGGGGACATCACAGCTCGTCCGAGTTTTTGTGAGAGTTAGTTCGATGCACATTGGTTTTTCCCGCGGCAGTGCTGTGCATTGTTGATTTGAGGGAGCTAGGGAGATGCCGGAATTTTGCCTGGCGATGAGACAATGCCATTTATTCATGCACGCATTGGTGCTCCAAATTTGTGATGCTGCTCATGGCCAGGCTGCCGCAGCACTGGTGGCACTCAAATGGCGGCAGATGCCATTAGCAATATTTGGAGAGGCAGGACTGAAGCATTTTCGTGGTTCATTCTCAAAAGTTGGGGTCACGAGCCTGCAATGCGAGATACAGCAGCTTCGGCATTGTTCAATGAATGGTTCATGACATGGTTCATTCTTGATTATCGAATTTTTGCGGCAATCACCAAGTTGCTGTGCTGTAAAGTTACCAACGTTAGTGGCTTTAACTCTCCAAGCCTTGGGCTTGTCCAGCTCAGTATGGATAGTATGGTATAACTGGGCGAGCACGCACAGGGCCTGTGTGTGAGCAATGCAACATATACAGCAAAAAAAACTAAAAATGACCTGAGGCCCTCCACTGAGTGGCTACTACTGAGTGGCTACTACTACTGCGGCAGGCACCACTGGGCGGCCACAATTGTCACTTATAACAGCAAGATTATGGCAAACCATTGTAATTACAGTTGAAACTGGAAAGTGTTGAGGGTCTGCTATAATTTAGAGGCAATGACCAATATTGCGCGGCGCGACCGCAGAACAGGGGCAACATCCAGAAAGATGGCATGGCATACTCCTGTATTCCCAGGCTCATTGGTTGTGTGGGTGCAGCGACGCCTCCCCATAGGTTGTATAGTCAAAGAAGTCGAGACACATGTGCTTGCGGTAGGCCTTGAGCAGCAGTGAGGGGTCTGCTGCGGCAGTGCGGCAGGCTGGGCTGGCCTCCATTGCCTGGAGCCAATCACCCACCTGCAGGTGGCAAAAAAAGGTGCACTAAAAGTAAAACCGGGGGCTGATGTGACCGCAGGTCAGCAGCAGGAGCCCTTCAATGTGCAAGACAAACAAAATTGTATAGAACGATGCCAGGATCGAACTGATTGGCAGCGCTGCATGTGCAAGGATGACTGGCATTTTGGCTGGATCGGTGGCATGCATGTAAACCGCCCACCTTGCCGTTGAGTGCTGTGCGCAGGTCGTACTTGCAGAAGACCGGCATGGCCAGGGCAAACCTCTCCACAAAGGGCATGTAGATGAAGTCGGCCTGCACATGAGGGGTAATTGTGTGACTGGAGCCATGCCATGCATGGAGGAGTCCAGTGCTTACGATGCTGCTTGCTGAATTCGTGGCTGGGGCGTTTGGAATGATACTCTGGAGATGCAGCCGCCGGACAAGTGGAGGCACATTCCTATTATAAATAAGGGCACAAAGAGCACGCAATAAAGAAATAAGTTCTGCAAAAAATGACATCCTGCATTGCAGGATTTATTTGCTTATTTATTCCTACCAGTGAAGCATCTGGTCCAGCCAGGAACTGGCCACCAGAGCTGTCAATCGCTTGTGCTAAATGCTTCAGCTGTGCCTCAAATGCAGCCTGGTCCCTGGGCCCTTGACTGGTTCCAATGCCCCATGATCTGCAGCATTGTTGCACACAAAAAAATTAGATTACCATCATATAAACTTACCCGTGGTGCAGGGGCATGCATTTTTAAGTGGCTTGGACAGCTCCTGCTGGGCGGCGTCAAAGTCGAGTTGATAATACAGTGCGGCAATGGCTGGCAAACCTCCTAACCACTTCAACACTTGCGGTAGAGCATAGACCCAATCCCTTCCCTGTTTCTTAGTGTGCTGTGTTGTTTTGCCTCATTGACCCATCATCCTACCCTAGCACCTGTATACTGCGCCCTTCCCACTGGCCGCCAATGCATGCATATTGGCAAGGCGCAATACATTCCAGTCATTATAATGCAAATTTTGATTTGTACATACCTGGAGTTTCCTGCCAGGTATGACAGGCCTGCCGACACAAAGCTATCACATCTCCGGATGAGCTGGTTAGCATGCTTCTCAAGGGCAGCATCACCAGGCATGAGCGGGGGACCATCGAGGTTGCTGTCTATCCACCTGTGCGAGTGGCAGATACGTGGGTGTCAGGTACTTGGAAACAGATATGGATTGTGTAGCTTGCAAGCTTAGTTGAATGCCAAAGGCTGTGGGCCTAAGCGTACCGGCAGATGTCAATGCTCTCAACGAGGACGCTGCCATCCACCTCTAGCGCTGGCACCAGTCCCCTGGGGTTGACACGCAAGAACGACTGGGGCTTGTTGCTCAGGTCAGTGTGGACCAGCTTGTGTGGTACACCCTGGAGTGCATGGGGCGCGTCGTTAGGGACCATGCCCCAATTGATCTGGCGGGAAGTCAGGAATACCAGGTATAAGATACAAGCTCACCTTCTGCAACAACGTCAGCCAGACTCTCTGAGCGTAGGGGCACAGTGTGTGTGTATAGAAGGTGACACGGGGAGTGGGAGTGGAGTTGGCGCCGGCCTTGGGCCCCCAGCCAGGACCTGCCACGGCGCTGCCTGCCTGCATGGGTGCTGCCCAAGCTGGAAACCTCCCCTAAAACCCTTGTACCAAAGGGCTTACGAATGGACGTCTTCTGTTTGTTCTGCTCTTGTATGTATCTGCACCAGATGGCAGTGGAGCGCCCTCCTACTTGGCACTCAACCCTGGCCTCTCTGTTGATAGGTGGACAGCTGGGAAACTCCACCTCTTATGTTGTTGAGCGTACTCACTAGGAGCAGGCTATAGAGATTAACAGGTTCACAAAAACCACGGCGGTGGCGAGAGCAGGAACCGTCAAGATGTGCTGCTGCTACCCAAGTCAGGTGGGGGGTTGGCAGGACTAGCAACTCCTGAACCAATTATGCGGTGACACTGTCCAATATGAAGGCAACGCAACCACAAACCGCTATGGGTTACACCAGTGGGTTTGGTTGCAGTTACAGCCCTGCAAATATTTGTATGATATATTTATATCAGTTTGGCTAGCTGGCAATTTTAAATCCCAACCTTGGGCATCAACCCCAAACTTGTATCGACCTTCAGCGTGGATGATCCAACCCCCATCCACCCCTTTGTACTTGTTTAACCTGACAGGCCAACGTGGGCACTGCTGCAATACCGTTATCTCTGACCTCAGGGAGGTAAAATGCAAAGCTCCCTGGACCATGGCCGCAACATGGAATGACAACTGTCGCTCAACTTAGCGTTGTGTGTGCTCCTGCTCTGCAGTAAAATGAACGTGCGCTGCGGATGCAAAGTAAGTGGTTGGTTCGCTCCACCTCAGTACAAGCCCCTGCTCAGCTTGGGAGCATCCTCTAGGCTTTCTACAACAGTGAGTGCAGGGTATGAGTTGTTCAGCCAACCACACACCCCCTCATGACAACCAACAGCGAGTTGCACTTCTGAATGAATTTACACATCATATAGGCATCTACACGGTACACTGTGGGCTCAGGACGTGGCCATAGGCACAGAACAAAAAGGATCGACCCATGAACGATACAGAAAACACAGTCACATTCCCCTTCCCCCATACAAGCCTGCGTAAGGTCGGCTGAACTTGCAAAACCCCCACCCACCCACGTGGTAACACCGCCGTTCTCAAACCCGGACAGCTGCAATCCCTTGACAACTACATAGGTACCCCAGCTCAGCTAAACTTGCTCCAGTCAATGAGCCTGCCTCGAACTGCATAAGTGACCAGATGAGCAAGCCAAATAGCGCTTAGTTTGTGGCATGGAGCCTTATGAGTAACCTTTCATCACAGCACAAAGAACCTTTGCCCACCCAATCACCCCTGTCCCCACCCCAAGGCCCCCTACTGCTGCTACCTCCCAGTGCTGCTGTGGCCTTGCAGCTTCCTGCTGCTCCAAGCAGGCCCTTCCCAGTCACCTCTGCGCTATTGCACACAGCACATGCAGCCCTTTGGTTGGTCTTCTTTATTGCTTTTACCTGCAAGGGATGAAACAGCAGATGAGTGGAAAGAGAACCACCACACTACTTGGTAGGCAGGGGTTAGGCAAGCAATGTACCTTGAGGCTTTGCAGCAGTGGCTGGCCGCACAAACACGTGAAACGTCACGATCGTGTCGCCCTTAGGGTTCCCCATTTGCGTTCGAAGGTCTGCACAAGGCGTTGCGTGAGAAAGGTTAACCAGCAGACAGTGGACAAACAGAGTTGAGAGGACACCACTGCACACACCGTTCAGCGTTTGGTTGTTCTCAACAAACTTTCCAGACAGTATCAGCTTCACATCTGCCACCGCTGCAGGCTTCTCGCCCTGCAAAGGACCCTCTGCACCCAAGACAACCCTGTCAGGTTATGGAAGACATGTGGGGTAAGGGGGTACACACAGCCCAAACCGTGGTACCTGTGGGCCATGCAGACAAAAGCCTGTCCTTCAGTGCTGGTATGCTGCTAGTAGATGGGAAGCTTAGAGGTCCAACGTCCCCAGAAGTATGCCTGAAACGAATCTGCAGCTCCTCTCCCGATGCCATTTGTTGGGGTTACCCAGCACAGCTAGGCCCTGACAACACACACGGAACACAGGAACAAAAATTGGCTCAACAAACAAGGTTCCCAAGGGTGTGCTTGCCACGGCAAGGCCGTCTTACGAGGATTCAAATTGCCCTTAAAATAACTGGCTATGGCACAGTTGTGCTTTCTGCACGCGTTTCTGCGGTGCGCATTGGGTGTTGCCAGGCAGAGTTCCACGACGACTATCTGGGACAGAAGGTTGCGGAGGGAGTGTTTGCAGCTATGCGATTGGACACGAGAACTTCTTATGGCATCGCGAAGCCTTACGAAGGCCCCTTTTTGCAGAGCCGGACCAGTTTTCGGTTTCCATGGCCAGCTGGCACGGTTCACCTTCCAAGCTTTCATTGATCATACAAGCCTTGGGCGGCCGGGGCCCCGGCCGGGGCCCCGGGGCTTCCGGGAAAGTTTCATACATGAAAACCCTAAACCCTACTGACAGGGATTTGAAATCCAACGCCCAGCTGTTTTTTGGCAACGCATAGAAACGCTGGCAGTCGCAGTCTACAGCATCACTTGTATCAGGCCGCACCGGGCAACCCAACGGCGTCTGATCGGTTGCTGAGCACCAAAACGAGTGGGCTTGTGGACAAGCTTCCCTCGTTGCACGGGTTCTTGATCAGCGCTGGGCGATAGGAATGCCGGGCATCATCCTCGGTTCGAACGACAAGCTCATGGCGTGATTATGTCACAGGCTTCTCGTGCCACCAACCTTGTCTTCAATCTACCACTATCGTAGCACACCCAGGTAAGGCAGGTTTGGGCAATGCTGGGGTCAACGAGTGTGCATGCCCCTAAACCTACAACTCCTGTTCTCAGTTGAACCCAAGTCAAGACTTGGGCAGCCAGCCTTTCTTGAAAGGTTCGGCGATTGACAAGTTGAACCATCTTGTGTTGCCCATGAATTTAAGCTGACACCGTCCCGCATAAGTATACTGCCAACCAGATATTTTTGTGGTGTCATATCTTGCCACCACCTCTGTGGGTCATACACACTGACAGGGGCTTATGTGGGTTCCAACTCCTCACCCTATCTGCGTGGTTGGTGCTGCAGGCAATACATACTTGCACCATGGCTTTAGCTGCAGCAGCCATGATGGGCACTCCTGTTGGTGGGGGTGTGATGCTCCTGGGGGTGGCGCTGTCGCTGCTGAAGCACCGCGTGAAGAGTGGCCGCAAGTCTTCCAAGCCTTCCAAAGGCAAGGCTTCAACAAAAAGCGATGACGCACAGCACTTGCCGCCCTCCTCTGGCACCTCCAGACAATTAGCGCTGCAGGTAACTTGTCAGCTCACATGGCAGTCACCCAGTCAACATCACACTACCCACATATGCATGACAGTTGAGCCGCCTGCAGGGACTTGGAGACAGCACTCCCGTCATCCCAGATAGCAGGGTTTCTGTTCCACCCAGCAAAATGCTGGAAGAGGGGGTGGTGGTCTGTTTCTACACAGCCGATGGCTACCTGGCAAAGGCACTCAGGCATACCAAGGGGTGGCAGGTTGCAGCCACTCCAGTCTGCAGCAGCCCTGATAAGTCTGCCAAGGACTTTGGCCTGCCATATTTTCCCCATGACGCACTCTTCACGGTTGTGCGCAACGGAGAGCGTGTGGGCTTCCGCTCTGTAAGGTGAGGACAACCCACTACTGACCCGCTTCCCTCTAACCTTCACCTGCATTCCGTATCAGACGACAGCTGATGTACCCCACCCACCTCCATCATTTAAGGATACTAGATAATCTTCTGACGTGACTTGTTCTATCTATCTCCAGTGCTGAAGGCCGTTTCCTGGCAGCTGAGAACGACGCTCCCCTGAAGCTCACTGGCCACAGCTTTGGGGCCCGGGAAAGCTGGCTGCTCTCCCCAGAGGGGCTGACCAACGCATCCACCAAGAGTGCGCTGGGGCTGGAGATCCGTGAAGTGCGGGCTGTGTCTGTCCAGGACATACGGAACACAGAAAAGGCTTTCCAGCAGGAGGTCAGGAGCGTCCAGCAACAGGTACTGTGGGATCCAAAGCTGGGCAGCACAAAGCTGCAGAGTTGGCTGCTGCTACTGTTGTACTGCTTGAACAGACGTACTTGTGTTTTCAGTCACTGTGGAAACGCTCTGCTGTACCCACAATTGCACTGCTGATGTTCTACAAATGCATTGTACATATTAAGATGTTGCTGGGTAAGTTAGTAACCGTCTATGTCAGGACGTGCCGTCAATGGCGCCGCCTTGCCTGCACACCAAACTTGCAGGGCTAAAGTCCTTTTATGTAAAACAACCATACTGCTGCAGATGCACACGGCTGAGCGGGCTGCTACAGACCTTGGACAGAAGCTGGGCGACCTGTACAACGCTAGCAAGGCTGAGATAAGCTCAACCAAGGACAAGGTAACCTTCAAACATGCATTTAACTGACATGCTCAACAGTTTTAACTGCTTCACATACTTGGCATAGAGGGACAGGCTTTGCAAAGGAATGTTTGTGCCCATTGATGTCTCGTCCATGGTGCAGGTTGCTGATTTGGCTGCAAAGCTGAAGGTCTCAGAGGTGGAGAAGGCCAACACAGAACTGCTGCTGAAGCGGTCCGAGGAAAACCTCAAACAGATGGAAAGCAGGCTGGCTAACGAGATTCTTGACAAGCAGGTATGGAGCTTACTGCAGCCATTTGGGCCGATATTGCGACTTGATTACCTACGGGGTTGCATTCCACAAAGCACTTATGGGGTCTAGCGATAAAGCCAAATTAGCAGTCACTCCTGCATGCCTTGCGCCAACTAGCCCTGTCCTGACACTGCTTATACCATCGCTGCACTGGCGGTGTCAACGCAGCTAAATCACGTTACGCCAGGTCAGCCCATGTGCACATTCCACAAGCACTGCCAATCCCAATTGCAAATATGGCCAGAGTTGGCTGATGGCATGATGCTGATGCTTGGCATGCTGTGTGTGCTTTGCAGCGCCTGAAGAAGGAGCTCCAGGATGCCGGCAAGGAGAGCGAGAGCCTGCAGGCCGCGGTGGAAGCGACCACCATGCAGCTCATGAACGTGCATGCTGAGTACCAGCGGTTGGAGGGCGCCCTGCAGTCCATCAAGGAGCATGTGGATGTGGCTGCTGAGACGTCGCCGCATCAGTCGCAGCGTGCCAGCAGCAGGTTCACAGTGGATGAGAATGTGGTCAGGTGGGAGCAGCTGGGCGCGGTGTGGGTTTTAGGGTCTGAAGTACCATGCAGGGCAGCAGGACCATACTATCAGTCTAGCCATGGGAACATGTGGTTACCGCAATCAAATCACATGCATTGTCGCGGCAGAGCAGATGAACAGTACACTTGCGCAAACAGTTCCATCCTGCCACCGTTTTGATTGGCGTTGCGCTATCTAAGGGCCTGCATGGACTGTTTCAGTGCATCAGTGCCTGCGTGATGTACTGTTCACAATGCCAGCGCAAATGTTCATCCGTGTTCCTGTGCAGGCAATTGCGCGAGAGCATGGAGGAGGAGCTGTCTGCTGCCAACATCGCTGAATCCAACTGCACCAAGCAGTCACCTGGCAAATGCAGTGCACCTGCAACTCCACAAGATGTAAGTTCACCACTTGCAATGTGCTCGAGTTACTGAATACTGTGTATGAACCAAGGGGTACAATTGGTCGCCTCAAGCGATTTTTTGACGGTCAAGAAATTTACTTTATTGCAAGCAAGCATTGACATTCGTACACCTCACGCTATATCATTGTGAACCAGGAGCACTTGGCTAGTCAAGGGAGCAATGATATCTACGACCAACCCCACGTTCAGCCTCGTCTGGAATCGGGAATGTTTTCTGCTACTGGATCTCCCAGCCGTCCACGCACATATGCTACGGAGAATGAGAGGTAACAGGCTCTGCTGAGCACGCATCATATGTGTTTTTAACATCCTCCAAAGGTGCCGAATCATCCAGCAAGCTGGGCAATGTCTGCCAGTGTGGCATACATGCATTAAGGGACATTACTGACAGAGCTTGGGGCTGCGCACTTAGTGGCAGCTTGTGAAAGAGGACAGTGCATGGCTGTTGGCCACTATTGGTGCATGCATCCCTCCAGGGACACACATGGTACTATATCTGATCCTGCCAAAGTGTCAAGCCCATATATACGCCAACCAATGCCACAACTGCCATGAAGCAAAAGCCCTTTATTTGCAAAACCATTTCCCCAAATATATCACAGTGTTAACTACTGGTGCAGTGAGGACCACCATGTCATCTTCACTCCCAGACCATCCAAGCCTGCCGCACTCAAAGAGGCAACATCTGGCCTGACCCCTGCCATGCCTACCCCAGTGCCGATGCCACTGACAGTGCCGGTTGGAGACTTCACGACTCTAGCTCAGGCGGTGACAAGTGCGGATGAGTCGGATTCGGATAGCGTCACTGTGCCGGAGCTGCTGCCTACCATCTCGCCCAAGGTTGCAGCGGCTGGTGTGGTGGTGCGCAAGCGCGGCCACCCAGGCGGCATGGGCAAGCCGGGGTGCGACACATTGCACGGCATTTTGCAAATATAAGTGGACAAAGGATGGTGTCCATGCTAGCATATGGATGGGATAATTTGTTTGCGAGAATGCACCTGGGTATGTGAGATGGGCTATCGGATACCAGTTGCCACTTCAGCTCGTAGCAGCACCGGAGGTTTGCTTCCTGTCCTTAAGTTCTATGTGTATAGCCAGATCTGCTGCCCTACAATGCCTCGCGCATGCCTTCACTTGCCTAGGCCATACGATTTGTAGCATGTTGATGAGATTTGTTGATGATGTGTTTGGTTTCTGCCCGACAGGTTGCAGGCGCCAAAGCCCCAAACAGCAAGCCCGATGCGGTCTCCCAAGCCAGGGCGCATCATGAGTGCTCCTGCGTCACCCACCATGTTCAGCCCTGCTCGTAACATGGGTAAGCAGTCATGTCAGAGAACCTCCTGACTCCATACCTGGCTTGTGTAAGATTGTATTTCAAAGGGTCACTGCAGTTGATATCTTCAAACTACACACGCTTCCAACCATAGAGATCAAAATCAACTCCTGATGCACATCACAAGCAATTTCTGTTCATATGCTTGATGATGTGTGCTGGAACGGATGTGTTCAATGCTTTTCAAGGGCAATAATACGTACGGCAAAACCATTCAGTTGAAATACCCATTACGTTGGCGCATTTGAATACATTTTGCCTCCTCCAGGTGACCAAGAGAACAGCCTGAGGGCCAAGCAGACACCGACCAAGGCTGAGGTGAGATGCTGTTTGTTTAGCAATAGCATTTGTGCTGGCACAATTGATTCACACCGGAAATCCAAATATGATATCCAGTAGCAAATGTGCAAGCATTGTTACAGCACTAAACAGTGCAGCGCAGCCAACACGGGTATTGCCCTGCCTGCTCAACACTATGAAGAAAGCTTGTCCCTGTTTATGAATTTGGATGATGAGGTACTATTCTGGTGTAGGGCCGGTTGCTGGACGACAAAAGCATGCTGGCTTGGTACAGTTGATTCACACGAGGAATCTAAATATAATTCTCAAATAATGCAGGGCCGGCTGCTGGACGACAAAAAGCTCTTTGGAAAGCGCAGCAAGTTCCTTGGTCGCACCCCCCTGCAGGCATTGAAAAGCGAGACACCATGAGGATCTGTGGGTGACGGTGTAGCATTTCGTGATGATGTCCCTCGCCCACTTTACCCTGCTTGCAAAGCAGGTAATACATGTGTTGTATCAATCGTAGTAGTTTGAGGGCAGGAAAAGCATTTTTTCTAGGATTGTGAGAGCTGCAGAAGGTGTGTAGCCTGAGAAGGCAGACAGAACGCTGCATAATTGGCAATTAGGGTAGAAGGCTGGAGAGCAACTAGGTAGGATTTTGAGGTGTGCCATAGGTCAGAAAATGCAACAGATTTCTTAGGCGCACATGTGCTTGCTGCGCCAACTGGATGGTTTAAGCTCTTTGCCTCATTGTGGCTGAAAGGCATCACACTGGTATATTTTATGTGGATGTTAGTTGATCAATCTCCATGCAGTACTGACCTGGATAGAGTGGTGCATGGGATGCTTTGTGCTTGCTTTGCAAGCCTGCCCAGGTTTTCTTTTCGAAAAGATCTTGGAGCAACTAGTTGAGTTGCCACTACAAGAGTTGCTGACATACCAATGCCAAATTGATGTGCTTTGTACATCACAGCAATTTTCCCCTGCTAATTTATTCAAGGGCAATTTTCTACCGGCACAGTGCTGACAAAAGTGAACGTGCGCCATGACAAGGCAACCTGAGACTGGTGAATTTCCACTTGGGATTGTGATCTCTATAGGATGTAAAAGCCGAGTGTTTAATCCCTTGCTTTCCAGGTTATTTTACATCTTACTCAGTATGCCTCACTGAGTACTGACAGTGCAGCCTGCGTTAGAATTATGGACAAGATGGATTAATAAGTACATTGGCCAGGCTTTCCACATTGGCACCGCTGTAGATGGTTGGCGTGCCTCTGGAAGTTGGATGAGGTTATGACTCGTGCATGGTGCACTTGTAACACAATTGCCTGTTGATGCTAATTGTCACTGTCAGAGGCTTACTCAGAGTGGACAGATGCTATTTACGTTGCATCTTTATTACATTTGGGCCAACTCCAGAATTACAGTGGGCGGACACCAGTCAACCATGCCATTGTCAAATGATTATGCTCAGCTCAGATCCCAAGACCTTGCCTGGGCCAGTTACTTTAAAATGACATCGATCATTGACTCAAATTATTGATGGCGGGTTCTAAGCCTTGGGCAACAGCATAAGAAATATCCTTGAAGTTCATGATTACAATTCTGGCAGGCTGCCATTGGCAACTCTGGGAACTGGCCTACGTTGTTAGTAATTGATGGCATGGGGGCGGTGGCACGTCGTGGACAGTGAGCCCACCCTACATTATTCCTCTTATTCATCGTCACCCCAATTCCACAAATTTAGTATATGAGCCGTAGTATGGGTAGCCGAGGATGTTGCATGCAAGGATTTTCCAACAGTCTCCATCGTAGCACCAGCTTTGGGTATGTCATCGTGACTGGCAGATCTCAAAAAATATTGTGCCATATTCAGTGGGCACAGCAGACTGAATTTGTTTTATTTACAGTAACGCACTGCATTATTATCACGAAATACTGGCACACATTTCTATTCTGGTGTTGAGCTGGAAATGAACTAAACTGGAAGACAAACTCAAAATACAGAAGAAAATTTCTCCTGTATGTCAATTACTGCCAAAGCCATGAATAAAACATGTCGTGGCTCAAAACTGGCCCACAGACCCATTGCTGACACACAAACTCACTCTGGTTGCAGCAAAATTAGTGAGAAAAAGCTTGCTGCTATAGGCGCAAACTGGATTGGATCATGACATACCTTGCATTTTTCTCAAAACATCATAATGCCACCTGGTGCAGCTGCATGGCCCTGCCATACTAATCGTCTGGGGTATACTCTTCAACATTCAACATGTGTTACCGAAAACATTGTGCAGAGCAGGCAATGGAGAAAACTACATGCCAGAAATTGTACTCGATGATTTGTCTGATTGGGCAGATGGGATACTGCAACATTATTGGGCAAGAACCTTGTACATGCTCAAACTCTTGCTGCGACACTCACAACTCTGACCGGTCAATGACCTTGTGCATGGTCCCAGCTGCCTCGTCCACCTCCTCGTGTGCATGGCCCTTGGTGTCACCCACAGTCCTGTTGCCCAGGTGCAATGCGCTCTTGATTGTATCACTCCACCCTTGCCCCTTCTTCTGGCCCTCCTCAGCACCCTCCTGCACCTTCCCAGCCACGCCAGCGGCAGCATCCCTTGCCTGACAAAAGACAGAAAGCAATAATGAATACCCAACGTAAGACAGGATACCATTTTTCAGCAGAGGTGTGCATATTGATGTGCACATGCCAATACTGTGCCATGAACAAAAGTGACCAAATCCACATGTGCCTTCAGCTCCATTTTCGCAGCAGAGGTGTAGTGCATGCAAATACAGACACATCTTGCAAAGCATGCTGAGACAGGGATATTTTCCATTTCCGCAGCAGAAGTGTGCAATGCATATAACTTGCATGCCAATACAGAGACATGGTATGGCATGCTGAGACAGGGGCAATTTACCAGCAGCAGAAATATGCAGACAACACACATTTATGTGCATGAGAAAGGGTTCATACATGTGAACACAGTCCCTTACCTGATCATATGCCTGCTGGCCAGCACCGGAGGCTGCATCCCCAGCCCTCCTTGCGGCATCCTTGCCCGCCTCATAGGTGCCTGCGGCCTCATCCTGGACATTGAAGATTGCATCCTTGACACGCTCAACAAACCCTGCTGCAACCCCCTTGCCTGACTCCACGGTGTCTGATGCTGCACCAGCGGCGCGGCCAGCTGCCCTGGAAGCGACATCCTGCGCGGCTTGGCCACGTGCCTGGGCTGTGTCTGCTACCTTGCCGGCGGAGTCGCGGGCCCTGTTGGTGGCGTCCTGGGCTGACTCAGCAACCCTCCCGGCAGCACCGCGGGTCCTGCAAGTTGCACAGCAATGGGGGGAGATTACTGATGAGTAGCAGACCTCATGAGCAATAGGTTACATGCTGGACTAAACGGATCCAGCATGAGAAAAATGTGGAGCATTTACCCAGGTGCAAACGAGCAAATCCTAACTGCAATATTAATGTTACCATGGATGAACAAAAAGCCCCAATACAGAAATTAAGCACATCACTAACATATATGCATGCAATTGTAAGTCCTGCTGCAATAAGCTACATCCCTGTCAAGATCAACTATATTATAGTACATTCAAATCACGCACCTGTCAGTGGCATCCTGAGCGTACTCAGCTGTGCGCGCGGCAGCATCCCTGGCCACATCAGCTGCCTCACCAGCCCTGGCCTTGCCTGCTTCCCATGCACCCTGGGCTGTATCAGCTGCCTCACCGGCCCTGACCTTGCCAACCTCCCATGCCCCCTGTGCAGTGTCTGCATACTCAGCACCCTTCTGCCTGCCTGCCTCCACAGTCTCAGCAGTCACCCTGCGCGCCTGGTCCGCTGCCTGCTGTGCCCTGCCAGCCGCATCTGAAGCATACTCTTTGGTGGAGTCGTACAGCTGGGAGGCGTCGGCGCTGGCGCGCTGCGCGGCATCGCGTGCGGTGGCTGCAGCCTCCTCCACGGTCTGCTTGGTGGACCTGGCTGCCTGGGCGGTTTGCCTGCCCACGCTGGAGGCGGTTTGCTGGGCATACTCCTTGGCCTGGCGGGCTCTGATGGCTGCTGCGCTGGCGGTCTCGGTGGCTGCATCATAGGCCTGGTTCTTGGCCGCCCTGGCACCCTCAGCTGCCGCTGCAGCGGTGTCATAGACTTGGTCCTTCACTGTCCTGGCACCCTCGGCAGCTGCTGCAGCAGTGTCGTAGGCTTTGTCGCCCACATAGTCCTTGGCACCCCTGGCGCCCGCTGCTGCTGCTGCTGCTGTGTTGTAGGCTGCATCGCCCACATAATGCGCTGAGTCAGCAGCTGCCTCCCCAACCTTCTGGGCGCCATGGTAGGCTGCCCTGGCAGGGTACGCTGCTGCCTCACCAACTTTCTCACCCACATACTGGGCCCCATCGACTGCCGCTGATCCAGTTGCCTTTACGCCTTGGTAGGCTGCCTTGGGGACCACAGTCGCAGCATCGAAGGCTTTCTCTCCGGCATATTCTGCACCGCCAACAACATGCTCACCAACATACTTCGCCCCACGGTAGGCTGCCCTAGCAGGGTACGTGGCGGCATCATAGATGGCTTCTCCTACGTATTCGGTGCCAGTCAACACAGCCTCCCCAACCGCCTTGGCGCCATGGTAGGCTGTCCGAGGAATGAATGTGGCTGCATCATATGCTGTGTCTACAACTGCCTCTGTCCCGCGCAGGGTGGCCTCCCCAACCTTGGCTGTTCCGTGGAACACAGCCTCACCTGCTTGCTCCACTGCGTGGACTGCCACCTTGGGGGCCTCGTGAACTGCGCCGCCGACATACTCAGCACCACCGACCATAGCTTCGCCCACATGCTTGGCACCACGGTAGGCTGCCTTGGGCGCCTCGTATGCGGCTTCACCAGCTGCCTCCACACCCTCGATGATCTTCTCGCCAGCCTTCTTGGTCCCGCGGTAGGCGACCTTGCCAGGGTAGGTGGCGGCGTCGTAGGCCTTGGCTGCTACATCCTCCACGGTGTTGTACACGCTGCAAAAGAAAAGGAGAGTGAGTTGGCATTTGCATGATTTGTTAGGGTCATGGCATTGCAATGGCCACCCTGGCCATGAATATTCTTCAAGAATGCACAGTATACTGTGTACAGTGCAAACTATCAGAGGCAAGATAGAGCACATGAGATGGATATAGTAATGTATTTTGAGAGTACCTACACACTCCGCCCATTGGCAGCATGCACACAGAGACCTGGTGACAACAGACAAATTTCCAAGATGCACTCCAAAGAACTAGAGAACTTGCCCACCAAACATAATTATAACCACAACCACCACACAACCAGTACATCTCCACATGACCGGTCAATGTGCACTGAAAAGCGCCCACCTGTGAGCGGCACCAGCAGCCATGTCCTCAGCGGCGCCAACTGTGTCAGAAGCTGCCTGGCCAGCCTCCCTTGCGGTGTCTGTGGTGTAGCCTGCTGCCTGGCTGGCCTTGTCAGCGGCGTAGCCAACGGTGCTGTCATAACCATCCTTCAGACCTGAGCAAAGAAGAGACAAAACTCAGATGTCTGCTGGAGTTGCAAGATGCGTATTCCCACACCATCACCATTCCCCAAAGCAATGCAACAATTCCACCATCTATTTTACAATCAAATTCATATGGTGCAAACATATTACTGCTGTAAACCCTGGCCATTGCGCAATCCTAGTCCTTGCTGGCAATATAATGCCACACGCTACAGCGCCAGCAATACACACACACCACTAGACCCTCATTGTTTCACTGCAGTATTCAAAATTTGAAATAACCTTACCCTGCGAGGCGCTCTGTGCAGCGTCCCTGACATAGCCCTGGCCAGCCTCAGCAGTCTGCCTGGCCTGGTCCCTGGCGTGGGCCACACCCTCCACGCCACGGTCATAGGTGTCACCAACAGTCTCGGGGAGGTCCTCGCGGCCCTGCATTTGGAAAAAATAACTGAATAAACAAATCAGATCAAGGAAGGAACCACGTGCGAAGATTCTTATTAATTATTTCTCGGTGGGTTGGTTGTTTGGCGTGAGTTTGATGCAAGCATGCAGAGTAATTATTAATTGGTTCAATTGCCACGTATCTGATGCACAAGGCAGCATTGCTGGATATGTGCACTATACACACCAATTAGTAACACTTCGCACATGTCAGACCACCCCAGCATCTGCCAAGGCTTTCGCACTATCAATCCACCAGGAAATTTTGCTTCAAGCAGCAAGATTACAAGGTGTATTGATATCACAACTTTCATGCACCATGCGCACCGTTCCAACACCGACCGTGCTTTTGATGCTCTCCCACGCTCGTCCTAGCACTCCCTGGGCCTGTTGCTTGCCCTGCTCAGCAGCGTCAGCAGCGGCGCCCTGCACACAAAAGGCAATCATTTCCATTAGAAAGTGTGGTACAGTACCCACATCAGAAAAGAAAATCTTGGATCAATAATTCACATGACAATCTTCTCAGCAACTTGCCATTGGCAAGAGAGTAGAGTCAATATGCCGTCACCATCATTGAGTGTACATGCACAGCATGGATTAATGTATTTGATACCATATATACAACCCCTCAGAGCCACCACTCCCTGCACCCCAGTACCACCCCTACCTTGGTCTGCTCCCAGCGCACCTTAGTAGCACCCTCCCAGTTCTCGGGGTCCTGCACCTGGTGCTCCAGATCGTTATAGGTCGCCCTTGCGCGGTCAGCGGCGCCGCGCACCCCAGATGCCTGGGTGGCCCTGCTGGCGGTGTCGGCTGCGGCTTCAGTGGCTTGGGAGGCCCTGCATGGGTACCACAAGGCGGCGATTAGTAAATGCAGTGTTGGCTATTTGTGAAAGGCACAGTTGCTCTCTCTCCCTCTCTGGTATTCAGGATGTGTGCCCGATTTCTGGTAGCAACACAAGCACAACAATGTGCAAGGTGCACCTAGCCAGCAGATGCTACACAGTATACATAATAAAGCATTTAAAAGAACGCATCCACCTCCATTTCCCCTGGCCTTCCAACTCCACATCAGTATACAGGGCACAGCGCACATTGCTAAGTGAAAACACAAGGACCACACCAACCATTGCCCCTCTCCGCTTACTTGTCCTGCACATACTGCGCAGCCTTGTCCACAGTGTCACTGCCCCCGCCAAGCACAGATGCTGCCTTATCTTTGGCCCACCCCAGCAGACCCTCAGACTGCTCCTTGGCGCCCTCTGCTGCCTGCTGGGCGGTGCCTGCGACGTACTCGCGTGTCTGGATAGAAAATGGAAAATAATTAGCAATTAGAAACATATACATAATTAGACAGTGATGAATTTACAGCCTGTACTCACAGACTTGAAATTGCAACAGGAAGGTTCAGCAAGTGTGGCAGCCCTTTCAGGCGCAGGCAATACCCTGCGACCAGTTCACCTGGTGGATGGATTGCAAATGGTAGCTAAGCCCAAGAAACCGAGAGGTGGGTAACCTGCATGCAAAACCAAGGCAAGCAGGCGCCAACAGCTGGACACTCCTCATGGAATCGTCTTATTCTAAAGTGTACTGCCAAAACTCAATTGATGTCAAAAATTATGTCTTAAAGCAATTCCCATTCACCCCACGCCAAGTACAAGAACAAATTCCCATACCTGCTCAGCTGCGTTGCCAGCAGCGCCCTTGGCGGCCTCGTACTGGTCAGAAGCGGCAGAGGCGGAATCGCGCACGGTGCGGGTTGCCGCGTCCTTGGTGGCTTGGTAGGTGTCGCTGGCTGCTGCTGCGGCTTCCCGGCCCTTCTGGGTGGCGGTGGCCTGTGCGCTGCCTGCCGAGTCGCGCAGCTGCTGGGTCCTGTGGGGTCAGGGGGGGTTTGGACGAGTCAGTATTTGCCGATGTACAGGTAAGCGGTATTTTATGATGGAAAATTATTTTGATGGTAAAAGTGTCCAGAATAAAATAAAGCATTCATTTTTAAACCCTGAGTGAGGCACCATTCCAGATACACTGCAGCACACATGCACAGCACTACCTTGCTCAGTGCAGACCCATTACCAATCACGCGCATTGCTAGCCAGACCCCATCAACAAACATCTCACGCCATGCGCCATGTACCATACTAAGCCCTCAATCACCACTGCGCATGGATCTCATTACATTCAAGACCCTAGCAAACCCTTCACAACACCCTAGCCCCCAATCACCACTGCCAGTAGCCCTCATACTTGTCAGAAGCATACTGCCCCGCCTGCTCCGCTGCCTGCTTGGCCTGGTCCACAGCGCCAACCTCCTCCTCCTTGCCGCCGGCTCCAAAGGCAGACTTCACGTAGTCAAACACGCTGCCGTGGGGCTTGTGGCCGTGGTCCTTCTCGTAGTGTGCGGCCAGCTCCTCGGCATGTGCTGCCGCGTCTTGTGCTGTGTGGCCCACATCCTTGACCAGGTCAACCTGCGAGGGGAGTTAATTCTGTCAGAAGGGGAAGCAGTTGGCACCATACAAACCTTTGATTTTATTGATTAAAGGTTTATATTATTTGTTTTGGGCAGCGCCTGGGCATAAGCAGGGATGGGCAGCATGGCATTTTCAGTTGTAATTTTGCATGTCCACCCCATATCATGCACGCAGGGCAATGGCTGCTGAGGTACAGCACTGGCCCCCTGTGCGCATGCAGCAAACGCCACACATGTTGCAACATCATGGCTTTGGTTGCCCTCGATGGAAAGGGGACCATCACTGCAATGGCGTCCCTGCCTCCGCAGATAACCACAGCAATCAAGCTACAACACGTATGGCGTTTATTGCATGCCCCTGATATCGACTATATCTACCAGTAAGGCAGTCTGAAATATGGTCCAGTCCAGTGGAGCTGTATCCCGCCAGTAGTGCAGCAAAATGGACAAGGCTTCATACAACGCCAATATGGGCAGTTGAGTGCAACGGGTGTGTCTTTTGTTTACTTGTTCACATTTCTTTTCTTTTGTACACACCAGCACCGTGCCTATATGTATGAGTAGCGATATCCTACCAGCGTTATATGTTTACAATGTGTGTGATATAGAGCCTGTAAGGCAGGCCAACAAAATAGGCCGGTGTGTCACCCAGTGTGTCACCCAGAATTTGCAAGGCCATGCCATGGTTAACGCAGTGCAGTGTGCACATTGCTGTGCCATACCTGTGGGTCCACTGCTGCATAGCAGGCAAGGGCCAGTAGCAAAACGGACCCTGCCAAAAGGCAGGGTGAAAACCGCCCACGCCTCATGGTTTCTCGACTTGTGCCAATACTGAAAATTCAGTCCCAAATACTCGGGTTTGTTGGGGCTGATGTTCCAAACTCTGCCGTTGATGGGGCAATCAAAGATACGAAAGTGAATTTTCTGGGTGTTTCAGGACTGTTGCTGCACGGCTGCAGCGCTCGGTCACGTTTGGTTGTCAATCAAAAGGTGTATAGCATGCGCCTGCGGTTGCAGGGTACAAAGCTTGTAAGATATCGATGTGTTTCCGAAATACGCGTTTACCTTTCGACAGGTTTACTCTCGCTAAGCTCTCGGTCCTTGGAGCTCTTAACCCCTTATTTTGCGGAACGCTACCCGCAACTGGGCCTGGGTTTCAGCCCATGGCAGCCACGCCGCAGCGATCCCCCTGTGTAGCATTTCGTATTGGTCGTTGCGAGGCAGCAGCACCCCAGGGGCCCCGTACCTGCACATCCGCTGAGGTGGAGCGGTACACGGGGATTCCCCGTGAAATCTAACCTTGTGCGCAGTGTTTCGCCCGCAAACCTGCGCTGTTTGCGAGCGAAACAGGAGTGCCGGATCGCCTGTACAGCGGCGCTGTAACAGCGCTGTCAGGAGGGTTTTAGGGGTTTAGGGTAAATGGAAGCCTGATGCCCGAGGGCACAATCGTTTTTTATGCTCTTTGTTTGGGCATCTGCTTGCAAGGATCTGCTTGCCTGGTCTGGTGTGCACTTGCCACTGTTGAAACCTGTTGTCAGTTGCTCCGATGGCAGTGGATGGCATCTTGGGCTAGTGCCATTTGCAACTGCCATCCGATGGCCTCTGAAATCGAGTAAACCATACCACTGTTGGCTATGATTTCAACACTGTTGTGACAACTGTGTTAAGGTTGTAGTTCTGTGTCACAACATGCCAGGTAGATGTGGTGGGCTTCAGTCAATTTACCCAGATACCTGCATGTTTACACTGTCACTCAGTTCAACTGCTGGTGGTGGTTTCAAGTACTGTATGTCTAGTCATCATCGATTGCTGGGGTGTCTTGCGCTCGTCGCCCCAATATGTGGCTGTCCCCCTGCTACGCCGTCCCCCTGCCCGCCCCATTCCTGCTGCCAACCTCCGGCGGGTGGCTTGCTCTCAGCAGCCCACGTTGTCCACATGCAATATACCCATCATACAGTGCCGATCCACTGTCACACTGTTGATGTGCATCACATGCTCTTGCACTTTATTTGGTATTTTCTTAGCAGCACCAGGCAGCACTGCAATTTTAGTCGCATATGCTAGTGCAGTGGTTTCTGGCACTGAGCCATGGCACCCAGTTTTTGCTGCAATACTCTGTATTCCTATCCTTTTCCAATGATGCTGCCATTATTGGCAGCACAATTATACTGCACACCATGTGGCTGTGTTTCCCACCTGCCAGTGGCGCATGGTCTGGGGCCCCCTGGGGAATCTCTGACAGCACATGGAGGATCGACACTGCGGCAGCGCACTGTGTATGCAAGGGGGCACAGCATCATGCAGGCTGTGTCGAAAATTATGATAATATACGCAGGCGAGGCATGTGTATAGGCTGGGGATCCTTGAAATGGATATCTGGTGGCTGGTACATCATTGCAATGACTGCAATGCAATTATGGTTACTAACTAGAAATCTGTACATACGTCTCTTGGGAGGTGATGATACCCCTAGACATAAATGACTTCATACGGGGGGCCTGCACTAGAGACTGATGGAGAACGCGGCGCGCGACGCCATCACGGTTTGATCATCGGTAGTTAGTAACTGCCGGCAGGGCCAAGGAGTAGATCAAGGCTACGTGGGATGAAGGATCAAAGTAAACTGGGGCCCCGGGTTATAATGACATGCATATGAGAGGATTTGCATGGGGTCCCCCAAGTTTTTAGACCTGTTTCAAAACTCAGGGGCCCCCACTGATCGTCGAAATAATGTCAGCAACCTGACCCCAGCTGGGCCTGTTGATTCGCTTACGGGCATTTGCAATACTGGCTACTGCCGCAGTCAAGTCTCAGGCTAGCCTTCACTCTGAAAGTCTGTCCGTTGTACACAAACGGGAGGGAACATAGGCAACCAAAAATGGATGTTGATCAAATATTACATTCAACATGGCCAGGCCGAAATCTGAAGAGGCATCTCAAGAGCAGCACTGGCAAAGAAATGAAGACAAGGGCATGCAGACAGACAGAAATTAGTTAGTTAGTTAGTTAGTTAGTTACATGCATTCCAGCAATAAGTTACCGGATAAAGAACATAAAGATGAAGAACAAAACGGGAAAATGTACGTGTAACAAAAAAAAGTGAAAGCCTGACGCCAGACGTGTATACAAAGTACTTACAAGTCTTATCAATAAATCATCACATGTGGATATTGGAAATTCATTCAATGGCCCCGAGGTCAATACAACAATGGAATCATTTGCCACCCATTACGTTGCAGGTGCATGATCATAATAAAGATGGCATTGCCTTCAAAGTTGAGGCTGCATCATGCATGGACTGTTTAACCGTCATCTGATGAATAGTCAAATATAGCGCTGAGTCCATTCTCGGATAACTCGCTGAAAAACTGCCCAACGTCGTCGAGTGCTCTACCAACAACGCCTTTGCCTAGCACTCTCTTGACATCAACCTGAATGGCTTGGGGCATATGCTTGGTCTTGCCGTGAACATCGCGGATTGCTCGCTTGACTGCGCCCTTGCACTTGGATGACCTGGTACGTACGCATCCAAGCACATCAACAACCCGGGACCCATACGTGTCAGCCATCCCTAGCAGGCGCACCAGTGGAGTGATGGCGCCAGCAGACACCGCCGCATCCGTGTGCTCGATGGACCAATACACTATGTAAATGAGTGTATCATATGTCATCCAGGTGCGTTCCAGCATGCGCACCAGTGGGGGAACAGCACCAGCCGACAGCATGGCGCCGCAGCAGTCAGCAGTCAGCTGATCGGACCCAACCGCAGCGGCAACCGCAGTGCACAAAGCTTTGGCAAGCGCACTTGCCGCCTCGTCTTGGCATACTTGGCTGCTGCTGTCCAACAGGCGCACCAGTGGGGGGATGGCACCAGCATCCACCACCGCCTTCCTGTGCTCATCAGGAGCCCCCTTGGCGATATACGCAATGCTGCCAAGCGCCCGTGCTGCGCACTCCTGGCACGCCAAGCTGCTACTGTCCAACAGGCGCACCAGGGGAATGATGGCTCCAGCAGCCACCACTGCATCCCTCAACTGACCAGACTCGACCGCAATGTTGCCAAGCGCCTTTGCTGCATGCTCCTGGCACGCCTGGCTGCTGCTGCTATCCAACAAGAGCACCAGCGCGGGGATGGCGCCAATAGCCTCTACTATTTCGTTGCGCCGTTTGGACCCTGCCGCCATGTTGCCAAGCGCGCGTGCCGCCTGCTCCTGGCACGCCTGGCTGCTGCTGCCCAGCAGGCGCACCAGTGGGCGGAATGCGCCAGCCGACACCACTGCGTCTGTGCGCTGCTTGCATCCGGCCGCAATGTTGCCAAGCGCCTCTGCTGCATGCTCCTGGCTTGCCTGGCTGCTGCCATCCAGCAATAGGCGCACCAGTTTGGGGATGGCGCCAGCCGACGCCACTGCTTCTTTTAGCTGATCGGACCCGGCTGCAATGATGCCAAGCGCAAATGCCGCAGACTGCTGGCACTCCTGGTTGCTTCTACGCAGCAGGCGCACCAGCCGCGGGAGGGCATCGGCGCTCACCACCGCCTCCCTGCGCTCATCGGACAAGGCTGCGATGTTGCCAAGCGCCTTTGCCGCTTGGCACCGGTAGGCCCGCCTGGTGCTGCCCAAGAGGAGCACCAATGGAGGGATGGCGCCACCAGACGCCACCGCTTCCCTGTGCCGATCGGACCCAGCGGCGATGTTGCCAAGTGCCCATGCCGCCTGCTGCGGGCATGACTGGATTGTGTCATCCAACAGGCGCACCAGCGGGGGGATGGCGCGAGCGGATACCACCGCATCCCTGTGCTCATCGGACACGGCTGCGATGTTGACAAACACCCGCGCCGCATAGTGCTGGCACAAGTGGCTGCTGCTGCCCAGCAGGCGCACCAGTGGGGGGAGGGCGCCAGCGCCAATCACCGCGTCCCGGTGGTGCTTGGAGCCGCTCGCAATGTTGCGAATGGCCAGTGCTGCAAGCTCCTGACACGCCTGGCTGCTGCTGTCCAACAGGCGCACCAATGGGGGGAGGGCGCCAGCCATCACCACTGCATCCTTGCAATGATCGGACCCAGCCGCAATGCTGCCAAGCGCCTTTGCTGCATGCTGTTGGCACGCCTGGCTGCTGCTGCTAAGGGACTGGCACACCACCCCATCAGCCCCTGCTGTTGGCGCCGGTGGTGGACTGCCGCCATGGTGCAAGAACTGCACCCACAAGGGCAGCGCATCAGCAGCAACAAGGGTGTCCGCCCGCGCTTGGAAGTACTCTCCCAATGGGTTGCACCACTCTGCCAGTGCCGCGAGGCACTCCTTTTTGGCGGCAGGGGTCTGTGCTAGGAGCGAGTCCATTGCTGCACGGGTTTGCCCGCTTTCAAGGAGCCGGTGCAGGGATGCCACTGCTCCTTCAGGCGTGGCTGCCAGCACCGTTTCGTACACCGCGGGGCGGTGAGGAGGTGGGGCGACGGTCGGTGGCAATGGTGGTACAGGGGCCTGCAGGCAGGATGCAGTGTGGTTAACAGGCAAGCAACACACAAAGGGTCAATAGTTCTCATTGGGGATATAACGAAACATAATTAGCATTGGGAGTTTTAAATAATCTTTTTATCAGCAACACATTACTTTAACTCATTACCTATCCCCAGGCTTTCAATCCGCGCTGACTACCAAGGTGATAACCTGCTCTCACACAGGTGGTTCTATACATTTACGGAAGAAAAGGACCCCTTCCCTTGTCTTTTTCACTGTTTGCCTGTTGTGACATGCGATCACCAGTCTTTTTCTTGGGTTTTCTCGATCGAGTGTTTGTTACACACCTGGCGGGGTGGCGTGAATGGTGCAGCTTGCTCCCCGCATCCTGCCTGTGCTACCCCACCCGCTGCATGCTGCGCCTCCCTTGCCAGCCATTCTTGACAGTCGGTCCTGAGCAGGTACACAAATACATGTATTTAAATACATACATAAATAAATAATGTTAATACATATCGGCGCAGCCTGTCCTTGATCAAGCGCAATGCGTATGGAAGAGGAATTAGCTACCTGAGCAGGAATAGGGGGGCCAGGCGGGTGGGGTCGGTGGGCTTGCGACAGCAAGGGCAGGTGCGTGCCGGCTGGCTGCCGAAATATTGCTGGATGGCCTCCCGATCGCACACGTGGCCGCACTGCAGCGCCACGGGGTTGCGCATGACGTTGCAGGTGATGGGGCACACGAAGCTGGGGGGGGGCTCCTCCTCCTGGGGACTCTGGAGGCCCTGGCCGGGGACTGGATCAGCCTGCACAGGGGACCCGATTTGATAAAATTGACAAATTAAAATGAAAACAATATACCGTATATATACAACGATAACACCCCATGCCACCCAGCAGTCCTTGCAAGCCGACGCTGGGTGGCAGGGTGTGTGCGGGGCTATTCATGTCCCAATTGCGTGCGTGCGTAGTGGGTGCCTGCGTGGTCCACCAGTGTGGGTGGTCTCAGGGGATATGTCAAGTGGTGGCAGTGGGGGTTTGAAGATGGTGGTTGACAGCGCCAATGAGAGCCCAGCAACTTGTGTGCACCCAAACACCCAAGCTCTCTTTCTGGTCAAAGTTGCCCCGCCTGGTCCCATCCTTAATTCAGAGCAAAACCCTAGCCCGTCCCAAGCCTCCTGGGCAAAACCCTACCCTATCCCAAGTCAGGTCCTGGGTTGCAACCCTAGAACACTCTGGTTTGCTACAGAGATGCACGAGCAAGGGGACGGGCAGGCGGAGGGTGGGTGGTTGTACTTGCAGAGGTTGTGTACAAGTTGCAGATAACAAGTGTGAATGCCAGTTGATACCCGACCTCCTTGGAAGTGCCTCCTCAACACAGCGCCCTTGGGCAGTGCACCCAGCAGGAAGCAACTTGCTACTGGGTACAGTGGTTGCTGGGAAGGCTATTGAGACGTGGGGACCAGTATTGGTCCCAAGGTTTGCCGTTGGATGTGACAGGGTGGGGTTGGGCCAGCATGTGGGGACCAACTCCGCATGCACGCGAGACAGCAGGTACTCGGGCATTCTCACGTGTGCAGCAGACAAAACGATGATTCAAAGCCCACTGCACCCGCCAGCCTTACCATGTTCGCCAGAAGGGGTGGGCGGCAGCACCTGCCCAGGTGTTGCCCTCAGTGTCGCAGGTGGGCGCCTCCTGCCAAGGAGGCTTCAAGCCCTGCAGCAATCACCCTTGGTGTGAGTTGAGTGGCTGGCAATAACTGGCTAGACACACGTGGCTGACAACGAAGTGGGTTGTGGGTATGCCGTATCGTGACCCATACCATCACACCCTGGGCACGCAAGCAACTGATACATGCAAGGGACACCAGGCAGGCCTAGGTGTATCGCACGTGCTGCGCCTGCCGGCGTGCAGCGTACCAGGCCAAGCGCAGCCTTGCAAGTAGCACTGTGGAAAGGAAAGCGCGGAGTGGAAGCCTGGTGAAGCTTCCTCGCGCTAGATCTGTCTCACTGAAGTCCAACCCGGGAACCCTCGACCGGCCTGTGGGGTAAGCTGGCAATAAGCCTGACTGTGCTTGGCACGGACACGCCACACATCAAAAGGCCACACCCAGCGGCAAACAGTTGCTTGTGACCTGCTAGTCAGTGTGGTTCCCATGCCGGGTGCAAGCTGCCCTAGGGTCTTGAGGGTGTCTAGGGTATAGGGTGACGATTAGGCCATCTAGGCCAGTTGCGGTGTCATCCACTTCAAGTGGGTGACGACTGGTGGGGGAGTGTTGGATGATTGCAGTTGCAGATCCTGCTCTGCCAGTTTCTCGGCAATTCCAACAAAGGCCCAGCTTAGTTACAGCTACACCAGAATTTCTCGCATCACTGCTCACAGCAGAACTGATTCCAGTGGTTTGGCCGCCTTGAGCTTGACCTTGAAGCGAGGTAAAAGATTACCTGTCAGTGCAAGCTGGTTACAAAGGGGCTGCAATGCCCGCACTACTTGCCCAAGAGGCGCAGTACTGATTACCTGTGCACACTCGGCGCGCTTTCTGCAAAATTCAACCCTTCTGTAGCACCCCCCTCACAGTATTGGGACATCGGCCGCTGGCATTCCACCCTTCTCCCCAAAAAACTGGGCCCTTCACCCACCAGGCCCCTGCCTCCCAGCAACCACCTCTGGTAATGAAGCAACCTAACCACCCGCCGTTTCAATCTCCACGACATGGGGACTAGCTAGTAAATTGAATTACTCCTCCACCGGTCCATCTCAGCCTGCGGCGAGCCACCCGCCTATGACTTGGCGGTGCCTGCCCGTTGCCCCTTCTTCTTGCCCCCCTTGGCAGCCTGCCCCCCTTGCTTGGCCCCGGACCGCTGCTGCTTGCGCCCAGGGTTTTGACTCTGGGCAGCCGCCAGCTTGGCCTTGAGAGCTGCGCGCATGTCAGCCTTGGCGCCCTCCTCATCCCCAGCCTACAGAAAACCATGAAAGGCGTCAACATGTGGTGCTAAGCACGCAGGGTAATATTTTCCATCATACATATTTTCAAGGATTTAGGTACTTGTTACTTTGCATGTGCTCCATGTGGTGTGCCAATTACAGCCGCCGGCATGGCCTCGAGTGCTGCGCGCATGTCAGGATTGGCGCCTTCCTCGGCAAGTCCCACCCACCTGCATCTTGAGCTCCGCAACCTGCTCATAGAAGGGAGTCAGCGCAGGGTGCGCCGCGTCGCCCCCCACCGCCTCCTGCACCCCGTGCAGCGCCCGCTCCGCCCACTCCACCGCCTGCGCTGGCTCGCCCAGCTGCTCGGACAGCTCGGTGAGCGCCCTGAGGCAGCTGATCCACTGCTGCATGCGTGATTCGCTGTCTGCTGGCTGGGCCTCCACTAGAACGAGGTAGCGCTGGAACAGGGAGTGGGCTTCGCGCAACAGCTCGGGGCTGGCCTGGCGCCTGGGGAGAAGAGAAAGGGGGGTTTAGCGGCAAACAACTGGGCTCATTAAAACAGCGAGGTGTGTGCCCTGAGGCAGCGGATCCACCGCTGCATGCGGGTGCTAGAGTCCGATAGCTGGGCCTCTACCAGCACCACGTGGCGCTGGAACAGGGAATAGGCTTTGCGCAGCAGCTCGGAGCTGGCTTGGCGCCTGGGGAGAGGGTTCAGGGTGTAGAGTGTGCATCTTGCAAGCAGGTTAAACCTTGCATTGCGCCTGGAGCAGGGGTTTAGCGTGGGCGCGACCAGGCAGCTTATCCACTGCATGCGCAGTTTGTTATGGCTCGTGAACAGCCAGGGGGCAAAGAGCAAAACTGGTCTGCGGCTGGTCAGCCCCCATATGCCTCATCAACAACAGCCGCAGCTACAGCCACCGTCGTACCACACCACAGAAACTCCCTCCATTACGCCCACTAGAAACGCAACCCCCCCCCCCTACCCCACCCCATCCAAACACACGCACTTGCTCAGATATGCCGCCAGGTGCGCCACCGCAAAGCTGGTCTGCGGTTGGTCAGCCCCATACGCATCCTCCACCACCGTCAGCGCCCTCCGGTATGCCTCCTCTGCCTCCTCCTCAGCCCCCCCTCGCTCATACAGCCTGGCGAGGTCGACTAGGGACCTGCCCGCCAGCATGGCCGCGATCTTGGCGTCGTCCCTGGGGGCCTGGCGCGCCTGCGGGGATTTAAAATTTGGGGTTTGGAAGGGGTCGGTGGTGGTTTGTTGGGGGGCCGAGCCAGAGATTGAGGTTGGGGATGTACTCAGGGGTATACTAATAATACTAACAGTTAGTATTATTAGTATACCCCTGATGTACTCGTCGTATGATCACATGTGCCATAGTCCTGACCCCAAACAAATTGCTTCATTGTTTCATCATTTTATCAAATACGGTATTCATTTTACCTCACTACCCATTGTCCCTCACCTTGACTGCGGCCTCATCCCCAGGTTGGTCACCAACCGCATCCGCCTCAGCCACCTGCACCGGAAGACACACATTGATAGATATTGTTAATACAAAATCGACATCACAGCAGCTTTTTATGCTGCCCTTTCCCCTCCGTTAGCAGCTTGCCCAATGTGTGGTTGCAATCGTACACCCACCGTCACACATGTACATGTAATTGCTGTGGATATGATTGCTGACTGTGCAAGCAATCAAGTCTACATGAAACTGTGCCAGCAGCCGTTCCGCCATGAGATTGCCCAGGCATAATGGCAAATCACAACCCATGATCAGATTGCAAATGGTAATTGGTGACTGCACCTGTGCTAGCAGCTGTTCCCTCCCCGCCACGAGCTTGCCCAGGCATGATCGTAATCCAAAACCATAATCTTAATTGCAAATGGTAATTGGTGACTATACTATACCTGTGCCAGCTGCTGGTCCCGCTCCGCCATGAGCTTGGCTGATGTGTCCTTCAGGAAATGGATGGCCTCATCCTGAGTCAAGGGGGCCCAGCGGTGGGTACACAGGGTTGCTGTTGTGGCTCGTGCAGGACGGGTATAATGCAACGATGCAAAAGCAACACTGGATAATAGAACCCCTAAGTGAGACTCCAGCTCAATCATGCAATCCTCCATACCCGCATCCCCAAGCACCCACCTGCTCCTCCAGCATACACCCACAGTGATAAAAAAAGCAGGTGTGTTTTCATTCAGCTGCGCGCATGGGGTGGCGTGCAGATCGCGCGTCTCCTGCACCTGCATCCCCAAAACCCTACAAACCCTACACCCACCCGCACAACCCCCCACAACCACAACCACCCACCTGCTCCCCCAGCAGGTTCATGCAGTCCACCAGGTTTGACCTAGCGGTCACAGTCCATATGGACAGCAGGTGCTTTTCGTCCAGCTGCGCACACGTGGCGGCGTGCAGGTCACGCGCCTCCTGCACCCTCCCCATCTTGCGCAGCACCGCCCCCAGGTTGTTCTCGTAGCGGGTGGCAAGCACGTCGGCGTTGGGGCCGGGAGAGGCGCGTGCGGCCTGCGGGAGGCGGGAGAGGGTTGGTGGTGGTGGCGTGTGGGGTGCTGGGGGGTGCAGAGTTGTTATTGTGGTTTGGCGACGGGCCTGAATAAATACACGAGGCGACGGCATTGGCTGCCACCACCCATGCCCATGCACATGATCAACCCCCCACCTGCACCGCCGTGCAGCGCCTCCTCCGCTTCTGCATGTTTCTCCATGCCAAAGCAGAAGTCAGCAAACCCAATGCAACCCACCGTACCTCTTATACCACCTCATGTAAGCCGCTGCCACCCCAATGCATGCCTACCCACAACCCATGCACATGCACATGTCCAGCCCCCACCTGCACAGCGGTGTGCTTTCTCCGCCTCCGCATGCTTTTTCATGCTAAAGCACAAGTCCGCCAGGCCTAATGTTCCCGAAGGTACCTCTTAAACCTACCCCATATAATACCTCATTAATGCATCCCGGCGAAGGCTTGACCCCCATCGCACGCCTACCCACAACCCATGCACATGCATGGACATAACCCACCTGTACCGCGGTGCGTAGCGCCTTCTCAGCCTCTGCATGCTTCTCCAAGCCAAAGCAAAAGTCCGCGAGGCCCGACGCAATCTCCGCAATCACCGCGGGGCGCCCGTTGGACTCCTGCATGATCTTCAGGGCCTCCCGCTGCAGCTTTTCAGCGGCCAGGAAGTTTCTGTGGGGTGTAGAGGGAGAGGGGTGGCGTGGGGTGTGGGTGGTGTGGGTGTGGGTGAGGGTGTGGGTGTGGGTGTGGGTGTGGGTGTGGGTGTGGGTGTGGGTGTGGGTGTGGGGTGGAATGCGTCGCTGGGGTGTGGGTGGGAGAAGGGCGTGTGGGATGGATACTGGCAACAATCTTTGGATGTGATGTGTGGCAAAGAAGCACGGGCTTCACCAACTGGCCTGCATGCTCCGTTAAATGCATGGCACTTCCTACCCACTGCCATCATGGGCACCTCCACCGCTGCTGATGACGGCGACCACGCAAGCGCATGGACATTTGCATGGACGCTGCAAGAGCGCGTGTGCACACGCGCATGCACAGTCATGGCCAGGCACCCACTTTTTCTCGTTCCAGTTGAACATTGCGCGCTGCACCATGCGCTCCACCACCTTCTCCTGCTCAGTCAAGCCACTGCGGGGGTCCTTGTCTGCAGCATCTGCAGGCCCATTTGCATCAGCATTCGCGCTGCCATTGGCTCCCGCCTGCACAGGCTCTGCTGAGGAGTCGCCCTCAGGAGCTTCCTCACGGCTCATGGCCAGAGGGTCAAACGCTGGTGCCGCTGCTGACAGCTTTGTTGGGGCAGCTGCAGGGGCATTTGATGCTGCTGTTGCTGCTGTTGCTGCCTTGTCTTCACCAGCCACAGGAGCGAATGGTGCAACCGCTGCCTCTGGGGTGGGATGCTCGGCTGGCGGTGCCACCTCAGCGGGTTGCGCCACGGGTGGCGCAGGCGCAGGGCTGGACGTGGCATCAGGTGTATGGGAAGCTGCTGGCTGTGGTTGTGGTGCAGCAATCGCAGCAGCAGGGGGTGCTGCTTCCTGAGGTGGGGTGGGTGCAGGAGGGGTGGCAGCGGCTGATAGGGGGGAAACTGGGTCTGGTGTGGCGGGTGTGGCTGCCTGCGGGTGGTGGTGGTATGTGTGTGGGTGTCGGAGGGGGCCGACCCAACAGCCGCTGCGCCAGGTGATCCATAATTGCACCAATATATATACTAACAATGCCAGTTAGTAAATATACTACACCCCCTGGTAGACACCAAACCACTGACACAGGTATGTGCAGTGATACAGCCGTGTGGCTTCCTGTGGCAGGTGTGTCTAGTGTGCCTGTTGCTCACAGGTCGATGTTGCACAAGCAAACACCATACACACAGTAAGTGCACCTAGTATCATATGCAATAGATACCTTGGTAGCTTCTGGTGCTGCGTTGGGGGCTGCGGCGTCTTCAGATGCCCTGAAAGGAACCCACCGTGGCTCAGTACTAGGGGGAGCAAAAGCCAGAAACGACACGAAATCTCACCAGCAGCGTACTACCAATCTCAAGGCACCTGCCGGCATGTGGCCAACCGCAATGCACGTGCGACTGAAGCCTGCCACACCGGGCTAGTGCACCACCCTGGCTGGGGTGACGGTGACACACATGATGCATAGTGGTGAATTGTGGGTCCGTAGATGCATGCCGCCCGTTCAATCTATATAATGCTTCCACAGAAACCCAAACAATTAGGCACGTTCAGGCTGGGACGGCACGCTCACCCTTCGCTAGATTGTGTCGGAAGGTCGGCACTCGTGATGGCAGCCACTGCGGCATGTGACACCGAAGGCTCTGTCTGCTTTTCAGACACCTTAGCAGAGGCATCCGCCCGCTCATCCTCAGCTTTGTGCTTGTTTTTAACAAGTTTCATGGCTGCAAAGGCTGTGCCAACGACCGCGGCAGCCCCCGCCAGTACCAAGCCTGCACCACCTCCTCCACCTGATTTCTGCTGCCCCATCTGACGTCTGGCAAGGCGTGTAAAGAGACAGCGGCAGTGTAAGAGGTCGTAGTTTGGGCCAAAAAGTGTTTCACAATAGAACTACTGCAATTAGCACAGCAAAACAAATGCTGCGCTGTCACAGGGTCGCAGTGCCGCCAAGAGCACGCCTTGAGATGCCACCCCGCCCACTAGTTTAACCAGCAGTACGAATGGTTGATGCAGTGTAAAATAGCGAGCAGTAAATGAGCATCGGCTTGTAGTTGGACACCGCTTGACCAAGTTTATCCAATGCGAACTCAGGATAACAAGGGGAGAATACCTGGCGTCCTGGGACGGGGGTGAAACCCAGCACTGAAAATGTTACTCGATTTCAGCAAAAATCGTTTTCCTGGTAGTGTAACAAGTGGGGGAATTACCCACCAGGTGAAGCCAGTTCACCCAGAATTTTGTTGCACGTTGTGCTATCCCACTGACTAGCTCCTAGCCTATCAGTGATAGTTGCTAAAGCCTTCCACACCTTATGTCTGTGGCGAACACCATGAGTGGACATGATGCCCGTGAGCTAGTGCCCAAAGTGAAGCTGCGCTCCACAACGCCAGTGTGCCAACCGCATGTGGCCATGAACGTGCAAAAACAACAGCTACAGTCCTAACTACACGCCGACCACATAGTTGCGCTGCAAGCCCAACCTGTACCAAAAAGGAAAGGAAACAAAAAACAGCCAAAACTTTGGGAGTGGGTAAAACCCTAAACCACAGTTCCCTTGACCTTTATTAAGGCGCATATGTGCACCTGTCCAACGCGCGAGCTCAAAAACTTGCTGGGCGTCAACTCATATGGTACACTACCCAGCCCCCGCTGTCCCATAATCCCCAACTCCCCCATGGTATTCATACTGTGCATTGTCCCGCAAAAATGGTGTGCCGTGGCTAACTTAACAAAGCTGCATGTCCTGCTGACGGTCACTCAGGCTTGGCAGGCTTTTGGCACTCGCACTCAGCATCACTGTCCTCTTCATCGCTCCACTCCCCAAACTGTCTTTGCTTGTGGAAGATGCAGCACTCTGGAGAACAAGCACCACAGTTGTTAGCAGGTGGTAACCTGGGGCCAATATAAAAGGGTTCTCAGTTGTAAAGAAACCAATGTGGGTTGCAACTCTTACTTTTAGAGCTCTTCCTTCCCAGCAGCTCATTATCAACAACGTTCTCGTCCCACTTCACCGCCTGCAACAGCAACAATGGGTGAGCAGTTGCAGTACCAACACAGGTTCATAGTAGAAACAAAGCCCAGCTCTCTGTACCTTCTTTTTCTTCCGCTTTGGCACAAGTCTGAGGACTAGGTGATCTGTGGGGGAGGGGCAGCTCAATCAGTGTCAACTCCAACGTGTATGCCCAAGGCCGGCCAGGGCACAGAGAGACGTACCTGTGACTTGTGGCCCAGTTTGTACTGTGACATTTGTGCTTGTGGACGGCTGCATGAGGAGATAAACTTCCGCAAGTGCCCAGTAAAGTGTCACCTGTCAGCCATGGCAGCTCTCCCCAAACAGAGATACTATAGGCCGTCTGCACGACCTGCCAGCAAGCTGAGCTCACGAGTGATGGTAGATGTGTCCGGTACACTGAACCTTGGGTGTATTGGAGTGAGGGAATACAGATTACAGTGCAATTTATATTCCGAAACAATTGTTGAGTAAATGCAGCAACGGCGGCATCGGCGGTTTTCCCGTTCAGGCGGCATCGGTGGCCTCTACCTTGGCCGTAACACCAGAGTGTTTCTGTCAAAACGCCAGAGGCGACCCTCCTCTCCCTCTTTCGTTTGTCTCTGGCGGCGGTGTGTCATAACGTTGCCAAGATGGTGCAGGTAGGGCTCCTCGCACCACCGACGTGCTGCAGGGAGCGCAGTGTGCATGGCAGCCCACGTCGTGCCTTGGCGGCTGATGCACTCATATGCGCAAAAGGCATCCCAATCCTTGCAGTTACCGAAGCTGAGGCTTTGTTTTCTGCAGGGGCACTACAAGTACCACCAGTACCAGGTGGTGGGCCGCCACTTGCCCGCCGAGAAGGACCCCAACCCCACCATCTTCCGCATGAAGCTGTGGGCAACGGATTCAGTGAAGGCCCAGTCCAAGTTCTGGTGAGGATCCCGCTCATGACTGGTTTTCGAACCTGATTACCACTACACGGCTGTTTGTTGGTACTCATTACGGCGCATGGGTGGAACTGGGGCGAACACTGCTTGATACGTGCCCTGCCCTGCTATCTGGATAATGGATGGCTTTTCACTGCTTTACACAGCTTGCTGCAGCAGTAAGGCACTCCTTGGGAATCTTTCCGCCGAAGTTGAAGTGCATGCTGGGAAGCACTGCAGGTTGTATCTTGACAGGAGTGTTGATACCCTTGGCGTATGTGCTGTAGGTACTTCTTGGCAAAGCTGAGGAAGGTCAAGAAGGCAAACGGCCAGATTGTGGCCATCAACGAGGTAATTGCCTGCACCTCGAAGACTACTACTATTATAAACAAGTGTTGCAGCAAGGGGTCCACATCCGTAACCACCTGGGTCACTCTGTGGCGTCAGCGTACACTGGCCAGCTTCAGCGTACACTGGCAGCTTCCTTCACAGTGGTGCCAGCCCAGGGTTCTGAACCTTAATGCAAAAGTGTGGCACTGAGCGTGCTGGTAGTACGCTGAAGGAGCGGGGTCGTCTTGGTTCCCTAGGAACAGCGCTAGTCAGATCATGCCAGGGAGCGGCAGCAACACAGTGGTTCAGCTGCTGGGCTTTGCTTTCGAGTGAACCAGCACGGTCACCCTACAGCTGGGGTGGCTACACTGCCAGCATCCCAGACAGCAGTTGCCGGCTGCTCATTAGAAACCCATTCTGCAGGGATGTGCCTGTGGGTGAAGCAAAACTCCAGCTGGGGTTAGTCTTGCGACAGCATTTAGCTCCTCGCAAATCGGGAATGTTCTAGGCAGGCTGTTGGATGCCAATCATGCGCCTGACGCCTGTCCTCGCCCCCTCTCCCTGCAGATCTTTGAGAAGAAGCCAACGACCATCAAGAACTTTGGCGTGTGGGTGCGGTACATGAGCAGGACGGGCTACCACAACATGTACAAGGAGTTCAGGTGAGGGGTGGGATGGGGCGAGGGGGGTGGGGATGACATAGCGTGTGCACAACCAGACCATGGGGTCAGTTTCGCAGTTCAGCAGTGCGGAATGCAACATCTATTCAAGTTGAAGTCAGTTGCGCTAGAGTCGTGTACACTGGCTGTGGGGCAAACCGATGGCCTGACAGAAAGTACATACTTGTCACGACCGCACTTGTGCCAAGCACCAGCACCTAAGAGAATGGCACAGTTGGGGATGGGCATCTTGCGGACTTTTTCGTACTGAAGCCTGGTGGCTAAGCAGCGTTCCACATCTTACTCCAAACCTCACTGCTATCCGGCATGTCAGCCGCATGGGTTAGGGTTTAGGGTTTTGCATGTGTCTTTGGCGCCAGCAGCACGTGAACTATTGGGGTGGATCGGAGGGGGGTTGGGGGAGGATGGGGGACAGCTTCGTGAGGGTCACAGCAGTAGCCAACACTTGCTCCGCTCAAGCCCCACCCCCGGACACTGCACCAGCTTAAAAATACGTGCATTTTTTAGCGTTGCCTTTCATTGTAGAAAAATCCCACATGGAAACCAATTGCGATAAGCTGTCCCAACCGAGCGTAAAGTTTAAACTCCAATTTTCCACGTTCTGATGTCCCCCTCTTCACTCACATTGACGCCACTTTGGAAGGGCGGTGTGTAAGGATGTGTCCCACCCCACAACCATCAACACCCACAAGCCTCTTTTGTAACCCGACACCCCTCCTGTTTCCCCAGGGACACCACCCTGAACGGCGCGATCGACGCTCTGTACAACGAGATGGCCTCCCGCCACCGCGTGCGCGCCTCGTGCCTGCAGATCATCAAGACCGCCGTGGTGCCAGCGTCCAAGTGCAAGCGCGTGAACATCATGCAGTTCCACGACTCCAAGATCAAGTTCCCCCTCACAAGGAAGCTGGTCAGGTGGGTTTGGAGGAACATGGGGGCGTTTTGAGGGCGGGTAGAATATAATAGATAATGATGTACCGTAGCGGCTCAGAGAACCATAGGCGGGTTCTTGCACCGGTGTGATGGTGCCTGCACCATGTGCTGGTGGCAGGGCAGTGGTGTGGCGGGATGGTGGGGCTAAGGAGGGTGGGGGTGCTGGTTTGCACATTCAGTGTGCATTTCAGGGCTGGGATGGGGTTTCATCGTGTGCACCTTGCTTCTGTGTGCTGCATTTGCACGGGGTGCTGCCTGCCTTGGTGCAGCGAGGGTGTAGCAGCAAGTTGAGTGAACAGTATGGAAAACATCTGTGGAGTTTGAATGTCCAAGTGTTCAAAATTATCACGATTTAATGCTTGGATTAATTCATAGTTCATAGTTTTACAGCAGACAGGCATCTTCATTTTTGCATGCCGTGTCACACTACATTGCACCCCCGCGCGCCACCATCACCTCACCATTGCACACCCGTCCCATGCACCCACACGCGTCGCCCCCCATCTCCTGCAGGCCATCGGCCCGCACCTTCAAGACCACCTTCAAGGCAGTCAGGCCCAACACGGCCATCTACTGAGGGGTGCCGCCTGCCTGCCGGCCTGCGTGAGATGCTTGTGCCAAGCCTGCTGGTGCTTTGCCATTGGCATGCTGGTGTGCGTAATGCCTTGCATGCCTTCATATGCGCTTGTAGTTACGCGCAGTGCTTGGGGTGTGGTGTTGTTGGCTAGTCGCCGTGTGGCGCGCAGTGCGCTCTGCCACCTGTAACATGAGCCGCTAACATCCACACTTCATCAATTGCCACATGGCTGTACATTGTACCTCCTACCAGCCCCAAATGCAAGCCTCAGGGCCAGCACTGCTGAGTTCAGTTGAAGCTTGCACGTGAGCATCTGTCATGCAACCCAGCCCTGACGAGGTTCTGGTGGGCCACTTGGCACAGTGACTGTAGGTCCCATCCCATTGTGGTCCACTCCAGGAGTCGCCGGGTGATGGTGGAGCACAGACGCCTGGCGCCTGAGTCATGCCTCGCATAAAGTATATTAATAAATTTACAAATGCACACATCAAGAAAGGAAGGGGTAGAGGCGGAGTCACTGACGGATCATCAGTGAGTCAAAGCAGCCACTGTGACAGCGGATCTGATTCATTACATCAACATTGCAGATTGACTAATTAATTTAATTAATGTTGATTTAAAATCAACATTTGCTGTGTATTTGCTGTCGACACGGGAGGCACAGGCACTGAGCATGAAAATGCCATGTGGTGATGTGCATTACCGTAGCCTACAGGGTGGCACCTGTGTACATTTTACAGTTGGTATGCCTCAGCCTAAGCATCGCCGTTCATTATACTGGAGCGACCTGTCTTCAACCCGTGGTTCAGCAGCAGCTGCTGTATAGCTGTGGCCCAGGGCCACCCACTAAGTTAAACTTTTTAACAGTGTTCAACAATGTCATTCTCACCCACAATGTTGTGCCACACTTCCTTGTCGCTGCCAACAACTGAAAGCAAATGCACCACGTGATCCCAACTCGCAGCAACCCTGTTTCAGGGCCGTGCAGTCACAATTCCCCCCGTCCCTGCCCCTCCACCCACCCGCCTGACAATAATCCTGCTTCTCAGCGGGCTCAGCAGTGCTCCCATCCCTTAGTACCCTCTCACACCACCCTGCTCAAGGATGGGCCAGCAAATTATTCCATCATTGTGCACTGTTAAAATCAGATCCAATCCGATCCCTCAGCTGGAACCCCCCTCCCGCTGGTACAGCAGCACATATCCGTGGTCCAGCGACGACTGGTCGTCCTGCGTTGCGCCAAACACGCTCTGCACAATGTCCTCACCGATTGGCTCCACGTTGTCGTCGTCGAAGAACAGCCAGGTGCCGGCGGACTTGATGAGGGAAACATAGTGGCCTGCACGTACACGAAATCCTAGGTTGGGGGTCTGGGTACTGGTGCCAGATGGAATTGATGCCCAGGGAAATACAGCGCCCTGCGCTGACAGTAAACCTTACTCCAGGCCTTGTAGTTACCATTTGGCTGGGGTAAAAGAACAAGCAGGTACCTGACTTAATCAGCAACAAGCAGTGGCCTGTGCAGACAGTACCCTAGCTGAGGGTTTGGGCAATGGTCAGAATGGGCATACGGTTACTGGCGGGCTGGTGAGGCACACGCAAAGGGGCATGAAAACCATGGCTGATACGCGGCATGGTCCAAGTCTGCCCACTGGTGCGTAATGCATGTTGGTTGCCGCCGTGGATGCGTCCACACCCCGCGTGCTCGCACACCCTGTCTTCCCTCACAGGGTTTGGCCCCCAACCCAAACAGCAACTACCCCATGTGGTTACCCATGCCGTGGTTTGGCCCCTGCTCTTCATGTATCCCGCCACGCCACCAACTCCACGTTCACGTGCACCATGATTATCTTACCGTGGTTTGGCCCCGACCCCACGTGCACCACCACCGCAAACAGCTTGTAGCATGCCTTGGCGTCCGCCCCTGCCTCCACAGTGTTGCTCAGCTTGAGCTCAAAGGGGAACACCACGCGGTACATCAGCTTGCGCAGCCTGCAAAATGAAGGAGCAGGTTAGGGTGAAGGATTTGGGATTGAGACTGCTCACTGCTATAACTTCCAGTGGATGAGGGTTGCAAAGCATGCGCCTTATCCACCAAGGCGGTTTTTGTGATATGCTTTACATCATGGATTTGCCCTGCACTTTGCTCCTTCTCATGTCTCCTGCCTATACTGTCGCTAGTGCTGCAGCCACATGCCCCCCCCCCTCCACCACCATCACCACCTCCCTCCACCCAAACCATCCCCATTCAACCCCCACCCACCCTTCCACCCCATCCCCTTTCCGTCCCCCCTCTCACCTCCCCTCCGCGTACACCATCCTCTTGAGGTGCAGGCACAGCACGGGTGGCAGCTGCTTGAGCCGTATGCGCTTCTGCGCCTCCTGCAGGCACCCGCACCGCTCGCACAGGAACTTGTTGTCGCCGTGAAGCATCTCGGTGGAGCTGCAGCCAAGGGTTTTGGTTAGGGTTTGACACTGGGGACCATCTCGGTGGAGCTGCAACCAAGGGTTTGGATTTAGGGTTTGACACTGGGGACCATCTCGGTGGAGCTGCAGCCAAGGGTTTTGGTTAGGGTTTGACACTGGGGACCATCTCGGTGGAGCTGCAACCAAGGGTTTGGATTTAGGGTTTGACACTCGGGACCATCTCGGTGGAGCTGCAGCCAAGGGTTTTGGTTAGGGTTTGAGACTGGGCAGCAGATTGGTGGGGCGTTTTGGGTGGGAAAAGTGGGCGTTATGGTCAAGCCCAACAGCAATGATGTGATTGGTGAGGTGTCAGCGCCACGCAGCCCTCTCTCTCTGCCCCTCGTCCTTAACCCTAATCCCTAAACCCCTCTTACACCCCCCTCCCCCCAGATCCAACCCCCACATGACCTTGGCGCGTCATGAGCGCTACATTGTGTACATTATTGCAAACCCCCTACATCCTCAACCCATTCCATGGCACCCCTCCCAGCCACACTCCACTGCACCCTTGCCACGATTACCCAATCCACCTCCCCCACCTGAAGTTCCTGAGGCATGCTGTGAGCAAGGAGTTGTGCAATTTACAGCCCCCCATACCCCCCAGCCCACCCACCCCTGCCACCCGTCAAACCGCCCACCACCCTCCACCCACCCACCCATGGTCACCCCCCCACCTAAAGTTCCTGAGGCATGCGGTGAGCGATGAGTTGTGTGCGATCTGCAGGCCCAGGTCCACAAAGGAGTCCTCGGTGCTGCTGGTGGACTCGCACTGCAGGCACCGCATCTCGCTCACGTACCGGCCCTCAAACAGCTCCTGCATAAAGGTGGGACGGGGATCCAAACTCAACTTTCACCTGGCCCACATGGTTGGCTCCAGGTGCCTAACCCCGCCAAACTGTTGGTGATATGTGAGTGCAAATTTGCAAACGGATGGCGTATGCTACTTCGGCACCGACATGGGATACATTGCCAGCGGGTGTACATGTACAGCAGGAGCAGCTGAGTAACGCGCCTGCACAAAGGTTGTGGGCAGGGGCGCGGGGCTGTGCCGCTGTCAACCCTAAGCCCTAACAAGGGTATGCAACTGCAATACTGGTGTACCATACATGCACTGATGTCGGGGACGCACAGCCGCACACTGCCCAGCGGATGCACGGCATACCACTGCAACCACCACTCTATTGTTTGCAACGCATTCCTCGGGCAGATGGACCACATACCTGTACAAAGGTCCTGGGCGGTGGCTCGGGGCTGCCCCCGTTTGCCTGCGGGCCCTCCCGCCGCTTGGTCTCCTGCTCAAGTATCTCTGACACGTGGTTCAGGAGGAAGTTGAGGAACTCGTGGGCATCCTGTGGAAAAACAACAGTTGGGTGGGTGGCTGGGGGGTCGCAGTGGGTGTTGGTGGGATGGCATGGTCAGTACCAGGAGGCCACATGATTCTGATGGGTGAAGAGGCGCTGGCGAGTCACGTGGGAAGGGTGTGCGGGCAAATCACTGGGTTGGAAGCTCGGGGTTTAAAACCCGTGAGGGCGACGCAGTACGGTGCAGCCCTGGGGGACATGTCAGGGTGATGGGTAAAGCCTGTGGTGATACGAGATACCTGACATGCACAAGGGAGACAGGTCATGTGCCATAAACTGTATCATAAAGATTATAATGTGCCAAGCAGTGGTGGTGCAGTACCTGGTGCATATAGCTCCTGAAGGACTCCTTGTCCCGCTTGAGGCGCTGGATGAACTTCTTGGGGGCGATGATGCCCGTCTTCTTCTTTTGGTTGTGTATCTGCAGGCCCACACAAGCGTTGCAAACGTTGCTCTGAGGCTGCTCTGTTGTAAGCAGGTGGCCAACACCCAACACCACCCACCACATGTAGTGAACACCGAGCTGGCATTGTGCCAAGACGGATGAGTAGTTAGTTCAGGGAGTAGGCGAGGTGGGCTTACTTGCAAGAACAGCTCCGCTAAGCAGGTCAGCAGGTTTTCTTCAGAGGCCCCGCCCTCTCGCTGCACCATGGCAGCGTACTGCAGCACTTTCTCCCGGAAGGGTTTGCAGAAGTAGAGCGTTTGTAGCACGCTGTTGCAGTAGCACGTGTTGCCAAAGTTTTCCAAGCCAAAGTACTTTTCGCCATCGGGCAGCTCCGTTAGGTTCTTTTCAAACTTGCTGGTGGATTGCCCCATCGCTGGATGTTTGGGATTGAAGCCTGGACTGACCCACTGGCGAACGAATACACGCCTGACTGGAAAAGGGTGTTCAGACGAGGTACAGGATGGTGCTATTCCAGGCCATGGGTGGCAGACCGTTCAACCAAGGTGTGCATGCGTGGAAATGCTAGAATGCATGCATACAGGGCACTTGACGAGCAACGTCTCGAGATACCATAGCAGACCCCTTGGATGCAGAGACTCGTAGGAAAACAGAGTCAGTGCCACAAGTAACGTGCTGGCCTTTGCACTCTTTTGGTGGGGCTTGCTTTGAATAAGCTTCGCAGCGAGAGCGAAAAACACTTTTTGTTTTTAAAAATAAATGCCCAACTAGAAGCTAGGTGATATCTATATCCGTCGTCAAGGGAACCCCCTACTTACATAAACCCTCAAACCAGAGCAGACAAACTTGCGAACTAGTCTTTGCCCTGGTCTGTTGTCCACTTTGGGATTGGATCTTCCGTGCCGGGCAGATGCATGTGCATGCATATGACTTAATTAACCTTGCGTCTTCCGCGAACTAGCTGCGCACCGGGTTGCAAAACCCATGATACAAACTTGAGTTTCTGGCGGCATTATATTAGGTTTACGTCGATTTCGCAGCTCGGAGGGGGAATTGGTGCATTGAGCTGACACACCAACAAAGTGAATAGTCTGAAGCAGCCTGGAACAGCTCTCATGCAGCACCTACCAGGCGCCAGTTGTCTCCTTGGTGTGAGATGTACAAACCCATAGCATATACTCCGACACCTCTAGCAGCCCACTTCCAACCGGCAGCCCCAACCTGCAAGGCACTCCCTCCAAATACCTCGCTCCACACCAACACTTGGAGCCCAAAGCACTTCCTGGCAACCGCCACTGGCCATGGCAAGCGTTGCGTACCACACAAGAATTACATGTGCTCAATAGCAGGCAGTGCTGCCCACCCGGGCAGCACCACCACACCCCTTTCACACACCACCAGCCAACAACAGCCACCCGCCAGTGGTGGGGACTTGGACACGAGCAGTGGGGACCAGCACGATGCTAGTGGGGACCAGAAAACCAGCAGTGAGGGGGGCCAATCAAATACCGGCGGGGACCAGCGCAATGCCAGTGAGGACCTGAGCACCAGCAGCGGGGACCAGACAAATGTCACTGGGGACTGTGCCACAGGCCAGCAACTTGTGCGTGTGTTTGCTGTGAGCGACGTGCACGTTGACTATCCAGAAAACCTGCACTGGGTGGAGCACCTGCAGCAATATGACTTCAGGTAGGGTTTTGATGCTAGGGTTTCCTGCAAGGGTTTTGCGGCAGGGTTTCCCCGCCTGGCTTTGTAGGCAGCTCAGTACACACCCTTTCCCATCGTACGTATACACCAGGCTACGCAATATTGTGTAAAAACCTAGTGAAGCAATCAACACCCCCTACTTGATTGAATGCTCCTCAGAATGCTTGCAACATCCGCTCAAATCTACAGCAGGCGTGGAATGGTGACGTTGTCATCAAATTGAAATGGTGCAATTACCATTCCACAGGCATGATATCCTCATCGTGGCGGGCGATGTGTCTGATGACCTCCAAACACTAAGGGATGCTCTCACAATACTGGCAAAAACCTTTGCTAGGGTTTTCTTCGTGCCGGGAAACCACGAGCTGTGGGTGCGGGGCACCAATCATGTCAGGTGCGTGGGGCTTGGGTTCAACCCCAAGCATGCGCATGTACTCAACACTTCTTGAGATGCGGCTCCTAAAGCTCACCAGGACCTGCTAATATTCTCCTGCTCAAAATCATACTGCTTTTCCCTAATAAATATATTAAATCATATACGGTACGAATAGTTAGATAATTCCTGAGGGCATATTCAATCGTTGCTGATGCTGCAGGAATGGCGGGGCAGCCAATTCGTACGAGAAAATGGTGCTGATCAACCAGCTGTGCACCGAGCTGGGCGTGCACACCCATCCCCAGCGCATTGGCCCCCTGTGGATCGTGCCCCTGCTGTCCTGGCACCACCAGAGCTGGGATAGGGAGCCAGATATCGTGGGGATTCCAAAATATGCAATTTCTGACTATGGGGCGTGCGAGTGGCCGGATCTGATTCCAGGTAAGAAACAGGGCTACCAACACATATGTTTGTAATGGGTGTATGAACCCGGGATGTCTGCTAACCATACATCATAGGCGCTGTTGTGACTTGTTGCTGTCTTTATGTCCTTTTTTTTCTGTGCCCAGCGTGAAATCATAACGAGGCAAATACTGTTTACTTTTTTTAGGTGTATGACGTATGAGAAATTGTTTGTTGTTTCAGGCCATGATGAGGCAGGCGGTGAGGGCCTTGCGCAGTGGTTTGACTCCCTCAACACGCACCTGCCATCACAGGAGCAGACAGCTGGCTGTGACGTGGTTTCGTTCTCCCACTTCCTTCCCTTGCAGGTGGGTTTACAGGGGCTGTGTACTAAAGCTATGCATGGGATCTCGATATTTTGCTTGGTCAGCATCAGTACATGGCCAGCTGAGGGGCGCATACTGCGCAAGGGTGACTACTGTTGTACAATGCTGGAAGGCTCGCAACTTGAAGTGGATGGTGATCTGGCAATGCTGACCATAACGCTTAAGCGGAGCTGTTGGATATTTTGCTCTCTATAAATGCGCCCTGCTTAGCAGCGCTTAAGCAAGATATGCTGACTTGGCAATGCTATTACAGCAAATCTTATGTGTGTCAATACTGATGTGCAATGGGTGCTCCACAGGCTCTGCTCCCCGAGAAGAGGTTCCTGTATTACCCCAACCTTGCCAAGGCGGCTGGGTCGGACTTCCTAGCGCGCAGGCTGGGCGCCCTGAAACCACATGTGCACATTTTTGGCCACACCCATTTCTCATGGGACTCCACCATTGACGGTACGAATGCTTTGGACAACACCTGCTCGCTTGATGGGAATCTGCCTTGCTTGCCTTATCAGCGCTGTGAGTCCTTACGGAATGACTCATGTCCATATGCAAGGCGGCGACGCTGGGACCAAAAACACATTGCCACCCAATGGCTGCATAAGCATAGCAATTCATGCCCTTCCCCCCCACACATCCCCAAGTCCCCTATCAGGGGTGTCAATATATAAACCAGGAACATTCCTGGGTTACATATCATATATGTAATCCTGGTTTATATCTTCTTACCTGGCAATCCACCCCACCCCCTTTCTCTACCCCTGCCCCAATGCCCCCCCTTTCCTCCTAGGTGTGCGCTACATCCAGCCCCCCCTATGCTACCCCAGCGAGCGGCGGCGGCGGTTCAAGTCACTCTCCTTCCACAACCACCCTCACCACCCCCAGAACCACGCCAGCCATTCGGGCGGGGGCGCCTGGCTTCCGCTGCTGGTGTATCAGATGCGGGTGGGCGCACAAGGTGGGGCCTGGTAAAACTCCCGGCAAAAGACTGGTGCATCTGCATGGAAATATTGGGAAATTGTTGGTGTAACTGCAAGGATGAGATGGTGTGGCAATCTATGTGAATGTAATGTGGGTCCCATCACTGGCATCCTTACCCAGATTGCATGATTTGAGGATCCAATAGTGCGCATGTGTGCTGATGAGGGTTTGGGATTTTGGGACCCCCAAAATGCATGTGCATCACTCCATCTGTGTGTAATGCCATCATTGCATAATCCCCATCCCACCACAATGGCCTGGATCCAACCCCCTCACTTCCACACCCGCAGACCTACTGCCCCCAGCAGCCACCGCCGGCACCCTCCCCTTCCCCCTCACCGAGCCCGCCTTCTCCCTCGACCTCACCCCCCTTGCACACGGCCAAATGCCGGGGGCCCTGCACTCGCATTGGAGCGAATACTACCGCCAGGGTCCTCGGGATCCAGCCAATGTGCAGCCGGCCCCCTGGGTGGCCCAGGTGTATGAGAAGCGGCTGAGGAGGGGGAGGAAAGCGGCTGCGGCTGCGGCGGTGGCAGCCGGGGGGAAGGTGGCACTGGGGGAGATGTGATGGTGGTGTATGTGTGGGGGGGATGTATGGCGACGGGGAGGCTGTGGTGGTGGCAGAGGAGAGCTCTTATTCTTTGCTTTGAAATTTCCTAGGCCTTGTAAAAAAATTGACAGCTGTCAAGGGGTCCTTATATGGCAGGTTGATAAGGGCATCGGGGCTTGAGGGTTCCAGTGGTTCAACGCATGGTACCATTGATCCATTGACACCATTGACGCCATGGCAATAAAAGTTGTGCTCTTTGTACACATTCAATATACTGGTGGCTTGCTTAACCTCTTTTAATGACAACAGAAATAAAAGGGTGCAAACATAAACTAAGCAGCGATTGATCAATTGCTAGTGAAAATAACCAGGGGGACTATTCTAGCTACAATAACGTAGATTTTGCATCAGATTGAAGAATGACGTGCTTTCAAAGGTTGAGCAAAAGCCTGTAGCCTGAGCATCGATCTCAGCAACCTTGCAACGTATGGTGCATTGCGTGGGCAAAGTACTACTCTCCCTCTAGAGACCTAGTCCCGTACCCTACACCTCCAGCTCGTTTTTTCAAGCCACCCCGAATAAGCGCAATCCTTGGTCTTCAACCCCGTGACCTGGTTTCTAGAAGAGGTTCTGGTAGAACTCACGTGCTAGTGCCTGCAATGCGGGCTGGTATCACAGGTTCCCGGCCTAACAGCTCACTGCCCTGGCTACACACCTCGCCGTGTGCCCGAACGCGGGTAGTTTGTAACGCCGCGTCATGGCGGGTAGAAGGATCCCATCCAAATGAAGGCAGCGTCGTCACTCGGTTGGGCATTGGCAACTTTGGCGACGAGCTGCTGGACTACATCACAGGTGGGTGGGTGTGGCATATGCATGCATTACGAGATATGCATGCATAGTCACATTGCACAGTCACACTGATCACGGTTATCTTGGTCACGCAAGTGACACACGGCTTAGATAACGAATTATATCAGTCGAAATTCAGCATACGACAGAGAGAAACTACGTGTTCCGCAAGTTGTGCCCAAATCAAAATGGCCTGCCCAACTGTTTAGACAGAATTCAGCCATCCTGACAATGCGCTGCTGTTCCCTGCCTTTCAGCCGGTCCAAAGCTGCGGAAGTGGTACGGGGAGGGCGACAGGCTGCCCAGGGACGGTGGGGACCCAGACCCAGAGTCAGAAAACGAGGAAGAAGACCTGGGTCCCCGGGATGCGGTCCTGGTGACCGATGCTGACAGTGAGATGGGGCAACAAGTGGTGCTGCAACTCATCCTGGCAAGGTGTGCATTTCGTTGAAGGGAGGCGTGTTGTGGGGGGATTGGGTCACCTGGGTGCAGTGGATGTGCTATAATTGCCGTACACCGCACGCTGCCGCGTGGGTAGCAAAAGAGGATTGGGCTAAGCCTAATGCTTAAAAGCCTTGCCACAATCCGCCATGCACTACCAATCTGGAACTCTTAATCTAGACCTGCCCGTGATCATGTGGCACACCCAATGCCGCCCACCCAAAGCCCTATCTACGCCGGCCAAACCCTACCCAAACCCTTACGTTCTTCACAAAGACATTGTGGTACCGCTGGCGCAAGAGACAACGTTAGCGTAACCCTACCATAAACCCTTGCCCATTCTGCAGGGCGAACGTGGTGGCACTGGCACGGGACGCAGTGGCAGCAAAAACCGCCTTTGGCAAGTACGTGACCCCCATCCAGGGCGATGTGTTCAACTCCAAGGCGATGGCCAAGGCACTGAAGAGGGCCAAGGCAGTGATCTGCACAGGCAAGCTCGGGGAGGTGGTCCCGCTGGCCAAGGCCTGTAAGGTGCCCCATGTGGTGCTGCTGTCCTCTGCAGGTGAGGGTCGTTTTAGGGTTTAGTGTTTATAACGTAGGGTAAATCAAGAAAGGTGCCCCATGTGGTGCTGCTGTCCTCTGCAGGTGAGGGTTCAGAAATTACAATTTAGGGTTCAGAGTGTACAATGTAGGGTAAACCTTAAACCCTATATTCCAGTTAGGTGCCCCATGTGGTGCTGCTATCCCTACGCGAGGGGGCTGAGATGGGGCGGGGATGCCATGCGGGTGTAGGGTTTTTGGGTGACAGTCCAGCTTGCAGGGTTTTGCCGTTGGCTGGAGGGCCTCAGGTCTGCTTGCTTCTATCAGATGGTGGCCCATGCCAATACAACCACCACATGCGCCTGCCTCGCCGTGCCATGCGATGCCTACCCCAGCCATGGCGCACCGACCACACATCACACTCCATGCTGGCGGTGCCGAGCAACATGCAAAAACCATGCTGCGTTTGATATCGATAGGACTAAAGGCAGATACGAAACCGTGCTCCCCTTGCCTGCAGAGGTGGCAAAACCTGCCGGGTTTTCATTGGCCGGCTTGTTCGATGCCGAGGTGGCGGTGCTGCGGGACCCCTCACGGGAGCAGGCGGTGCAGGCGGCGGGCATCCCCCACACCATTGTGCGCGCGGGCAAGATCCAGGATGTGCCTGGAGGCCTGTCACAGCTCAAGCTGAGCCTGCAAGGGGGCGCTGGGGGGAGCATCAGGTGGGAGAAGGGGTGTATGTGCAAAGGAGGGGAGGGATGGGGGAGGGGTTAAGTGACGAGGCAGGGTTTGGGCGTGGTCGGGGTGGGAGATTGCACTAAGGGGCAGGACCTGGGGGGGTTTGGATGAGAGCATGAGGGGAGGGGTGCAGCACCCTGCTTGACCATAGACCCTACTTATGAAACCCTGAATGTGAAACCCTGACCCTAAATCCCTTTTGTGTGCAGCCGCGAGGACCTTGCCAAGGTGCTTCTGGGCAGCCTGTTTCGCATACAGCTTACGCTCTGACTTGTAAACCTTAAACCCTAAAATCCGCCCTCTTGTGTGCAGCCGCGAGGACCTTGCCAAGGTGCTGGTGGGCAGCCTGCAGAGCCCGCCCGAGCAGGGGCTAACATTCACGGTACGCACCACACCAAGTAATCCAGAAAATTAAAAATAAAGATTCGCATACGCGAAATTGCAAAAGAAAGTAAGGAGACATCAATGCCGGGAACTGGTGACGCAAAAAAAAGCCAAAATTGACAAATACACCATTTCAGATTAGAACCTTGGAGTCATTCGGTACATCTCACTGGTTGACAAACCTGCAAAATTGCATCCGATTTTGGTTGTTTCTTTCTCTATTTGTTTGGCCACATCATGGGATGCCAGGTGCTGCCCACGCTCGCTCATGTGGTGACCATACTCGCAGGCTATTGGCGAGGGACCGGGGGCGCCGCCAGCAGATTGGTCGGAGGCGCTGGCTTCCTTGCAGAACTGAACGCTGGGCTGGACAGCAGGCCTGCAAAGAGCGCTGGTATACCCATGCGGATTTGGGTATCCTCGGCGTGAAATTGAGAGCTTTACCGTAGGGTTGCCAAACAGCTTTGGTATATCCTTGCAGAATTTGAGTGTTGGGGCGTGCAGTAATCTTGCCGATCGGAGCTATTGTACATCGATACAGTGCATCGATGCAGAACTGAGCGCCGGGGCTTTGCAATGGGCTTGCCAAGCAGCACGGGTTGTACTGACGGAGTGTATTGATATGTATGTTTGTTTTGGATGGAAGCATCCATGTACGGGGTAGGTTTGAGCCCATCTGTTTCGTTTTCAAGCTGAGGTCACTGTGACAGAGCTCCAGACTGTCTGTAGCACAGAGCCTGAGACTGGTACAGCTATCGTGCAGCTTGGGGTGGTAATACTGATTGCCCATGCTAGTTTGCGGCTTTACAGTAACTGCGCAACGGCATGGCATTGAATCGCACTTGCATTTATTGGAAGCTTCTCGAGGGCGGTAGCCTTTTGTTATGAAAGGGCATAGTATTGCCCTGACAAGGCCGGGTATAAATTTCAGGGTTTTCCAAGCTGCAGTACAAATAATAAGCCACAGTAATGGGTGCTGCGCGACGTGTCTGTGTTTCAGCATTGGCGCGTAACAGGCGGACACTTTGGTAACTCGACCTCCAAAACAGTGCATCCCCATCCCATGGAACCTCATGTGTTACATGTTACGTGTTTTACTAAGCCTGTCCAATGCAACAGAGTGAATGCACTCTCCTTTAACATTGGAGGTATTGAGAAGATGAAGTATTCAAACTACAAATACTCTCGATATTTTTATTGAGAGTAAAAATCAATTAAATTAAGTTAATTTAAATTAATTAATTGTCGAATTTAGCTGGCCTCCACGCGGCGTCACCAGCCTGCTCCCTTGTGGTTGGGTCCAGACCCTCCTATGCCACAGAATATCACCGAACAAAAATATCGCATACCACCCCATCGAACCTTCTTCTCCAAACCATCTATCTGCGTCTGCACCAGTGTCGGCGTTTCAAACCCACAGACATCGAACCTGGGGCTATCCATATCGCACACACCGTTCCCACCCAGTCAACTCAAGGCACCCACCAGCCCACCCACGATGATGGCTGCTTGCGCATCCACCCAGGTGTCATCCCTCAAGGGTGGGTTGACGTCTCTAAAGGGCGTCAGGATCTCAGCACCCCGGCCAGCTGCTCTGCGTGTGGCCAGGAAGTCCACTCTCACCTGCCGGGCATCCAACGAGGGCCCATCCACCTCATCCAGCAACCCCTTCGCCATGTTCACCGTGCCCCTGGCCGGCGCAGTGGCAGCGGCGCTGATCGCAGGAGCGTTCGTGCCCGATGAGGCACTGGCTGCCAGGTCTAGCGGCCGTGTGGGAGGATCAGGCTTCTCTGCTCGCAGGGCAGCGCCCCCCCCAAGCAAGGCACCTGCTGCCGGGTAAGCCTCGTACTGGCCACACCATCTCCCGTGCATCTTACAAACCAACAGTCTCCGTATATGCTTTGTCCACGGCTGCGTCCTGCATCTGGCAGTGGTCTGGATCCTGGTGGGCATCGGTTGCATGGCGTCGGAGTGGTATCCCTTGCACCCAATCCCTACTCTACTACGCCTGTCGTGTTGGTGGCGTGTGGCCTGCGGCATGTCGGATATTGAAACAGAAACAAAATCTATTTGCGCATAGTTTTCCCGAAAACGCTCGAAGCAACGCGTCAGCATGGTGGATAACGTTTGTGGCTTATGCATGCATACAGCCATGACGTCTAGGCCAAGGTTTGGGTTTGCAGGTATCCCAAGCTAGGCAGGTAACCAATATAGTTCGTATTGAACGTGACCAGTGGTTAGAAATCCAACAGCATGCTATTTCTTGATGCATGCATTGCTGACTGACTGTACCCATTGTTCCATCCAACCCACGACCTCCCTTCGGTCGCCCTAAACCCTAAACCCTACACCTCCTTCGCAGGAGCAACGTGACTGTCAACAACTACCACGCGCCACCTGTGTACGGCGGCTTTGGCGGTTTCGGCATGCCATTCTTCATGCCATCCTTCTTCATCCCCGTGGGCGGTGGCTTCGCCTCCATCATCTTCCTCATGGTATTCCCCCCTGAACCTATAACCCTGACCGCCCCCTGAACCTGCACCCAGCATCCACCTACCACCTTTCAAACACACCCCAGCGCGCACCCACCACCCACCATGGGGTTTCACGTCATGCCTAAGCACAATGCAGAGTCAGTGGGTACTTGCATTCCATCAGTACACCTGGATGGCTAGTCAGCCTTGCATACATGGCGCTTAGCATAGGTAATTGCCCCCCTTGCCTTCCCTGCCCATGGTCCAACCTTCCTACTCCAGTCCCTGCCAGATTGGGTACATGCATTTCTGCAATACACCTGGTTGGCTAGCCAGCCTTGCATACCCCCCCTCGCATTCCTTGTCCATGTTCTAACCCCCCTATTTCTCCCCTCCCTCTCAGATTGGCCTGTCCCTGGTCTTCACGCTGGTCAGTGCTGTGGCAGCCAAGAAGAACGACCAGGAGCCATTCTAAGTGTCCAGGTGTAATCCCCAGGTCCTGCCGATCCGGCTTACCAAGGGTGACAACCACGGTGGTGATATAGGGAGACTGGGAAGTAAGTGGGGGGGAAGGGGAGGGGAGGAACGGGGGAGTAGGGCAGCCCATTTTCGCAGGTGGGAGGGGAAACACCAGGTTTTGACAATGGGGATTTTGGTGTTATAGTATTTTTTTTGGTGCGGCTCCGTCGGGATCCGACAAGTGGGTTGTGGAGGTGGAAGTTGTAAACTAGGGCTTGCAGTTTGGGTACAGCTGCGTTGCGCACCAATGGGGGTGCTGGTGCCGGAATCATTTTGACATTTTCCCACACACTGGCAGGGGCCTTCATCAGCATGCGTCGTTAGAAAATTTGCGATTGCAGTCTGCATTGTTTCTGCTGTTCCCGCCAGGCATCATGCCAGTGGTGGATGACAGTGGCAAGTGATCGGACGCATTGGAATACTCTGCGCAACGCATGCCGAAATGACCACGCATGCACAGAGAAGATCATTGATGACTTATTCCTGATCCGTAAAACTCCGGACATGAACCAATGCAGTAAAACAACGCGTATCAAATTGAATCTTGACAGCCCCTGCCAGGCTGCCACTGCCACTAGGCAGCTGCTGCCGTAAGTTACCAGATGACCGTGACGCATGCATGCACCCATGGGACAGTTGCAACACTGTTGCAACACTAACTGAGTTACTCTGATGGTGACTGATTAACACTGTGACTTTTACACAGTACTGAAAATGCCATACAACCTGCGCGCAGCCAACATTCGGCGTATGCCACAGGCAGCCTAAATAAATCAATATTAGATGAGTGGTGACAGCCCTAAACCACAACCCCAGCAAGTTAGTGGCTAGCAGATGCTGAACACCTGCGCAATGTGCATGCCATGTGCGCCAGCAGCGCACACAGCGTGGGGTTGGGACCAGCTGAGGGTTTGTTTCTGACACCTTGGCGTTTGGCACCGTTAATACCAGATTGTTCAACCCTACACCTCACGTCCTGCAGGATGTTGCCGTGGCAATTGTCAATCTACAGCTACACGGGATAGCAGCAGGCCGCAAAGTCTTTCAAGAAACAGACGTTAAATAAGTTCATACGTAGAAAAGGTCCGTCCTGTGTTATGATTATGAGCGACTTTGCGCCCTGTTATATCCACGATGCTCTCGTGAAGCCGACTTCCATTAAATAAAGTAATGTAAAGTCCCCTTGTCGAGAACATCGTTGACATTAAAGGCCGCAGAGTCGCTCATAAAGCATCACACATAGCAACACCATTGGCCAGCTCAAGGTGGTCTTGCCAAGTATGCTTAGTGGGCCACTGGTTTGGCAAACCAGTGCCCCATTGTGCCTTAAACCTGCACGTGCCCTAAACCCTAGCGGGCTAGAACAGCCTCCTTGCCAGCAGCGCCCCCAGCACCCCCGTGAGGGTTGCCGACACCAGGTTGACCAGGTTGTTGTCCAGCAGGGGCCAGCCGCTGATCCACACAACCTCCTCAGACACCTGCAGGGAAGGGTAATATACATTGGGGTGGTGGCACGCGATGGGTTATGTGTGGGGTGTGGGTGGCATGCGGACTGGGAAGCGTGTGGGGGCAAGAATGGACATGGGTGCTCAGGGTCGCACACATAAGCATAATCTCTTCCCCTCTTGTACAGTGCGCCTCCCTCTGAGAAAACTGCAGATGGGTAAACCGGGTCTAAATAATACCATGCTGCTTCTTCACTTTGAGCTGAAAAGTGTGCCTTCCTGGGTGACTGCCAACTGAAGCCCCTCCTTTTCCCCTACCCATGTGTCCCGCCCCCAACCACCCTTTCCCCTACCCCCCATACTCACCTTGCTTGTCACCCTGCCTGTGCGCCTGTTGAATCCCGTGAACTGGACTGTGGCCCCAAGCACGCTGTCTATGAGGGAGCCAACCAGGCCGGCGGCGAGGCCTGCAGGGGTTTGGGTTCAGGGTTTAGGGTTGGGAGTGGTTGTGAATATGAATGTGAACCACCACTTTTCTTTGTAATGTTGGGTGGCCATGATTGCAATAGGTGGTGGTTTGGGTGTATACCGGGTGCACAGCAATTCAGAAACACAGAAACGGCTGATGATAACCACCTGCTGCCGCCAGGAGGTGGAGTGGATTGTTAGCCCCGCGCTACAGCACAATTAGTCATCCTACTTGCACCCCTTGCCCACGCCCACGCCCACCCCCACTGCAAGGTAATGATCTGCCACTGCAACCCCAGACCACCACCACCACCACCACCACCACATACAGAACACCATGACCCCTCCCTCCCCCCGCCACCCACCAAATGGGATGATCTGCCACTGCGCCCGCGCCCCCGCCACCGCGCCCCCCCGCACCACCGCCGGCGCCACCACCCCCGCCACGTAAAACACCACCCCAGTGAATAACCCCCCTGCCATGCTGGCGCCCAGGCCTAGGCGGGTCACCCCCCCATTGGTCCCTGGTCTGACTGGGCGCAGGGTGGTGATTAGGACTGGGTCATCTGTGCTCAGAGTGCCTATTTCCGAGGCCCAGGTGTCGCCGCAGCAGCAGGCGTAGTATGCTGCGGGGATGGGTGGGGTATGTCATTGGGTAAATGGGCGGTGGTGCAACAGGGGAGGGAAAGGGGGGAGATGGAACATGAATCTTGTGTGGGGGGGTGGTGATTAAGACTGGGTTGTCTGTGGTGAGGGTGTCTAACTCCGAGGCCCAGGCGTTGCCGCAGCAGCAGGCGTACTAGGCTGCGGGTGGGTGGGGATAGGTGTGGGTTGGTGCAAGTACAGGGCTAGGTGGGGGGAGGCAAGACACACTCAAGAGCAAACCCCTGTTGTAAGTGGCACAACAAGCCGATTCATACAGGACAGCCCATTGCATGTACGAATGTAATGTCTAGGGTTACTCATGCAAGACCCCAAACAAGGAATACCCACCCCACCAGCCTCCACCCCACCCAAGCACCTACCTAGGAACGCTCCTGCCAGCATCGATGCATCCCCACCGCCCACCAGGGGTGCGTCCACCATGCCTGTGGTGGCGGCATAAGCGATGGCCAGTGCAGTGGGCACAGCGCCGTTGCAGAGCACCTGCGCATGTCAATACATGGTGATTACATGGTCATCACATGCAATGTTACGTGGTAATTACATGGTCATCACATGCAACATTACATGGATATTTCATGGTAACTATGAAAATTGACTAAGCGATGGCCACACACGGTGGCGCGGCACCGTTGCACGGCACCGGCCCATACCATGACATGCTCATTTTTGTGTCACCATGCAAACATTATGAGGTTGTGCATTCTTGATGGGCAACCAATGGCCGTTAAGTTGTCATTCCATGATGTTCTATTTCTCACATGCCAATGTGCTGCCACAAAACAACAGCATGCACTCGTCAGGTTTAGGTTCATTCAACCACCCAATGGCTTCCCGGTCATGGCAATCAAAGACACAGACACATGCCAGGATTACATGCGAAGAGATTATGTGCAAACCCCCTGTTCCCTCCCCACCTGCCGCCAGTCCCGCTGCCCCCCTGCCTTGAACTCGTCATCCAGCGCCTTCTTCTCCTCCTTGAAGCGAGTCAGGCGGGAGGAGGCGAAAAAGAAAGCAAGTAGGGTGACGCCGCATCGGAAGCTGGACCCTAGGGTTCCCCCGCCCACGGCTAGGGCGGCCGCGGCCCCTGAGAAAGCACACGTAAGAGACTTTTGTGAACATTTGCGCTATATTAGCTCTTTTTACCCCCCAGGGCGGCCGCGGCTCCTGAGAGAAGCATGCAAAAGGATATTTTGCGGGGATTTACGCTACATTGCTACCCCGCTCAACATTTCACACAAATGCTTGGCTGCCAGCCGCACTCCTGATAGGCAAATCCTTGAAAAGAATCAAACCATTGACATGGGGCATGGACCCGCTGAATTGCTCATGGCGCAGGTGAATATCAAGCGCAATATTACATATCCCGTACCTGAGGCAGAGAGTGCCCCTTTCCGCATGCTGGACACGCCGATGTATGCTGCGGCCAGGATGCCAGCCACGATCTGCAGCGCTGGGCCATACCAGTCTGCTGCATAGAGCGCCAGGAAGGCCACAGGTAGGCGGATCTTGCGTACCAAGCCCTTCATCGATTCCAAAACCTGCACCGCCGATGAACATAAAGTGGCATTGATAAAAAAATGTGGGGAAGATATCACTTACCTGTGTCTAAGCAATTAGTCAGATTAGGTAGCATATTGGGATGATGTGCCTCATGCTCATTGCAGTATGTTAGTGGGAGCGATCCTATACCAAGGACGCCCATGTGCCGCCCATGGAAATTAGTGTCAATCATTAAAAATGGGGATAATACTTGCAGCAATACAGCCAGCTTACGATGATACGTCTCATGCAACTCCCCAGTACACGATTGGGAGCGCTCCTATAGCGAGGATGCCATGTCGACAACTGGTGGTGGTGGCGGCGGTGCACCAAAGCCAAGCCTCGCTACCGAGGAGTGATGTGTAAATGCACATACTACTTGAGTTGGTTTAAAGGCTGCAACCATGCATGGGTAGGAGCAAAGCAGCCTCGCATAGCAGGTTCCATCCCTGAGACACTTGTGTAGCTGTGCCTTGTAAGAGGCCCCACCCCTACCTTGGAAGGGGGCCTGGCGCTTGGCAGCCTGTCGATGACGTCCAGCTGCTTCTCTGCAAACAGCGCTGCCTCCTGCGCCTTCCTCAGTGCGTCTTCCAGGGACTCTTTAGGCTGTGTAGGGCAGGCAGGGTTGATCAGCGTCGGTGCCATGAATTCCCACCATGGCACAATGCAAAGGTTGCAAAGGTTCAGATGTTGGATTCTAGCTAGGGCTGCAAGTTGCAAAGCTGTAACTTCACTGTCGGACACCTACTTGGGTGCAATGCAGCAGCCCTGTACAATTAAATTGTCACCAAGCTTATCATGCTGTGATGACCTGCAGTGCAATAGCCTACCTGTTCTGGGCCTGGGGACGAGGCGGCTGAGGCATCCAAGCCAGTGGTGGCACTGCAAACGGGCTGTAACCGTCTCCTGGAATGCGTCCCGTGCTGCACAGCAAGTGGAGATGGTCTGTCAGCGTTTCAAACCCATGCTTCCACTCAGGGGGAGCATGGCGGTCAGTTTTTGGTGCTGTTGGCAAGGGGGCAGGTGGTACCTTTAGAGGAGAGCCCCTTGGTGAGGTTTTGGATGGCTTGCTGGGTTTCTGTGGGGTCGAGCCTCGCGTAGCTTTGGTGACGGTCGCTCCAAGAGTTGCAGGCATGCTGGCATGGGTTAGGGTGCGCCAGTTGATAGACGAGGAGTGGGTTGCCTCGAGCCCTGAACCAAGGTTGTTGAGCTCCTATTTCAAGCTTTTGTGCAGATGAGGTGCTGGCTCCACCAGGTGTAGGTCACTAAGGTTCACCAACGCCCCAAATAAAGGATCCTGGGGGACATGTCATGCAGCATGGTTTCCAGTTCCAGACGAAGTGGATGCGGATTATGGCGCTCACAAGCACTGTGTTGGGTACACGGGCTGAAAGGTACGCTATAAAAACCTTGTCGACTTTTCAGCACTTGAGAAAAAGAATCTGGTAAGGCCTCTCATGATAAAGGCCCTTATCCGAAAGGAGGTGCCAACCAAAACCCCAGCTTACGCTCTACATACCTTGCCGAGTTCAAGGCGAGACAAAGCAACAGTCTTTCGTGCACAGCTGCGGAGCAAACAGTCTTTCGTTTTAACACCTTGCTGTGGGTGGCTCTGTATAGTGTTCACACCCCGTTGTGCATGGTCTCGAGAGGGCCCTTGCTCGAATCTGCTTCTTGAAAGCTTGAAGCTTTCTAGCTAATCCCCGCTCACCTGCGCGGTAAAATTCTGCTGCAAACATGGGGAGCACCGGGCACAGGCAGATAGGAGTTCTAGAAAGCACGTTAGCAGGCCTGGGGGCCACCACTGCAGGTAGGTTTACCCAAACATTTGGTTTTGGAACAATGCAGTCTGCACCCAACTTGGGACAGTCACCTTCGCTTGCTGCCCACGTATCCCACGAGATAGTTAGCTTCTTGTACGATATTATGATACCATTGATATGCATGCAGGCGCGCTTGTGGCCGGAGGGGCCCACTTCGTTGCGTCCACGAAGAGGTTGCAAGAGGAGGGCATTGACACCAAGGCCAGGCTACGGGCAGCACCTCTGGCGGTGGGTGTGCACCCCTTGTGATACCACCAACTGACATCTGGAGCCTTTGAACGTTTCTGAAAGCACTGCTCACCTGTAGAGTACACTAGCACTGATCTCAGGCAGCTTCAAAGCTGTTTGGCTCTGCTGCACCCGTGTAAAGCTAGCCTCTGGTGCCACACTTTCTACCCTCTGTTGCCACCAACCTGCAGTTCTGTATCCCTGTACCGTTTTTAAAGCATTGCCCACCTGCGTGTTGCGTTTCAGGCACGTTTCTTGGCCCTAAGCTACAGAGCCCCCTGTTCTGTATGCAGCTCAAGGCGCTTATGTGGAGCACACTGCTGTGTGCTGGGATGGCTGGAGCAGGGCTGGTCACCTGGAAACTGTTGGGCCAAGAAGCAAAGTCTGTGACTGAGGTGTCCCCTCAACACGCACTGCAGCTAGCACAAGCGCAACGGGTGCGGGCAATGGGTTTGGATTGTATTGGGGTGCAGGGGTGGTTATACTCTGTAACCACACACATGGCCTCTTGTATCCTCTTCCTTATCAGGCTCAATACTTTTAATTGTACACATTTTACTTTCGTTCATGAAGGCTGTTGACATTTTGTGGTGTCCTGTGCAGGAAGCAGTGCAGAAAGAGTTTCGGATGAGGCTGGGGCTGGATGCATAGGCCACACGCCTGTGGCAACTGCGGCAGTAGCGGACTTAGCCAAGCATGCAGAATCTGCAGCAACTTGTCACCCACCAGGACCTACAACCAACCTGGACATTATTCAGTTTGAAGTGCACTGGCGCGCCCCAGCAGCCATGCGATGCATATGGGTGAGACGGGTCACTTTGTACCAAAAGATACACTTTGTGCGATGATGAATTTGAGAAGAATATTTAGTAGTTAACGGCCGCTTGAGTGATAATCTAGCAGTGTTGTCTGTCCAATTTTGCGTATTAGCCCAAGGAAAAGCATGGGCAGTTTTGGTAGTCGCTCTTGAAACGTTGCAAATAGAATCAGGGGTTAAAAATGTTGCTCCCACAAGGCCAGTGTACAGTAAAAAAAAAATGGCGTTTGATCTCAAGGCACGTCTTGAGGAGTTGGGCTTTAGCAAAGTACTAGTCCATTAAATTCCCTTTTCCTACTTGGTTTTGTTGGCCTTGCCAGTTGTCCACTGCCTGCAGCGGCTCAACAGTTTTGTATTACATTGCGAGTGCCATGTGCCGCAGTGTGTGTGGAGAGTATGCTGTGCTATTACTTGGATTGCCAAGCCAGAGTGTGTTAAGGTCCTTGGTGTATGCAAGCAGCGTTCGTAACCTGCAGGCAACATGTACAATGCTGGTTTCAACTACTAGTGTGCCCACCGAGGGGTTCATAGCTTTCCACCTATGCCACCCATTTAATGGTCCGTGATTCCTGCAACAAGGCCATTTGCAGGCTGTAAATGCAACCTTGAGTAGCTGCTGGTGACGGCAATATGCCATATGCATTATGTGTGAAATCCATTAGTGTCCCTGTTAAAGGGCCACAGTTTAACCGCAACACCAGCGGCTGCCGCCATGGCCAAACTGAGTGCCTGAACAATCAACGGCCTCAACGCCTCACCCCTCGCGCCACGCATGGCATGCCATGGTACATGAAAAATAAGCATTGGTAGATGAAAAATAAGCATGGCATGGAACCGCCATTGGCATAGTACGCTAAGCTTGAGCCTGAGTATTGGTCCAAAACCAGCCTGAACCCTAAACCCTAACTCCAACCAGCTGCTATGCCTCCTCCTCCTCTCCCGCCAACGCAGCCGCCGCCACCCCCGCCAGCTTGAAATCAAACTCCTCGGCTTGCGCGTCTCGCGCGGCCCCTGTGCCACCCATCAATTCCAGGTATTTCTCCCGCAAATCCTGCAGCAGGGTGCCCATGCCGATGCCCCCCACGCCGCCCCCCTCGATGTTACCGCGGGAAGCCCCAAGCACACCACTGCCGTCCAACAAATCCCGGCCGTCCTGCAGAATGATATTTGGAATAAGTGATCCTAGTGGCCAGTGACAAAAAAACTTCAGAAATTGAAGTGCATTATTTTTGGATTTCAGGGGCATTGGATTATGGATACCTAGGTCCACAGCCCCTGGGACAATTCCCTTCTTGCCCAGATATTGTGCAACATCTGTGATGTCAGAAACAAACAAATAAATCGTTTTTACATGGTGAAATGTATTTATGCATGCATAGTGGAGGTCAGTCCCTACCTTGGGGCACACAGCGCCCACAAACTGCTCAAACACCTCTGCATCCTCCTCGCCGCCGCCCCCACCAGGTGTCACCACCGCATCAAACTGCAGCGCCAGCCGCGCCAAGCAGACGTCCCGCAGGGGGGTGACTGCATAGGTATCCGCCAGTAGGAGGTATCGGCACAGCAGCTCTAAGGAGGGTGGGTGCAGGTCCATGTGGGAGATGATGGCCTCTGCAACGGGTTTCTGCAGGGGAGAATAGCGAAAATAAGTACATAACGGCATTAAATGGGGGAACCATACGGGTATTTGCATTTACTAGCATAATTTAAACTTGAGCTTTGGAGTTTAACAAGGAGGCAGCGGCACGACAACTCCAGTGAGGGTGGGTGCAGGTCCATATGGGAGATGATGGCCTCTGCAACGGGTTTTCTGCAGGGGAGAATAGCGAAAATAACTACATAACGGCATTATACGGGGGAACCATACGGGTATTGGCATTTACTAGCATAATTTAAACTTGAGATTTGGAGTTTAACAAGGAGGCAGCGGCACGGCAACTCCAGTGAGGGTG
>JAULBX010025375.1:0-62534 GCA_032358255.1 Heterotrichella gracilis | reverse complement strand
GGGTGGGACCAGGTGCCATACCCAAGTGTACCGGGAGTGGTGGTGGAACAAAAAAAGAGAAGGCGAGGCAAAGGTGGGAAAGGGGGAGGTTTGTGTGTTTGGCCACCGCTGGCTGAGGCAATGTCCAACCTGGGGTGGGATGGAGGTTGTCCCACAAGTGCCAGCGACTATCGACAAAACCACCCCCCACCACGGCCAGGCAAATCGGGGCACAAGCGATCGAGCTCAAGCCAACGGCAGTGAATGGTCGAGACTCAGTAAGCATCGCGTGCTGCTTACAAGTGCATTGTGTACGGCAAGAGGGGCTGTGCACCTCCTTTTGGAAGTAATTACAGGCCGGTTACGTGAGATTGCAACCCACCCACAATGCATGCATATGCCCAACTCGTGTTTTCCAGCAAACCGTCCACAAGCAACGCTCCAGGTTAGGATGGAAGCTTTGGTAGGTGTGTAAACAAAGTTCCGGTACCACACATGGTTACACGGAGTGCCACGTTTTAATACCGGTGGCGTGTAATATACGTACCACACAGGTTCGTGGCTTCGACGCAGGAAGGTGAGTTGCTCCAGTCGTCAAGCCCAACGCGGGAGGGTTCTTTCGTGCTAAACAGAATCACGGGGCGCCTGTGCGATGCAGTAGCTATAGCAAGTGACAGTGGAATTTTGTGGTATCGTCGAAGCACATGGTTTACGAGGTGGAGTGCCCAGGAGGAAGTGCTCTGGGAACGGCTGGTTCCCAACAAGATAATACTACAGAACGAGACCACCGAAACCTGATGCAAAACATGGCTTACGCCTGCATACGCTGAAGCTTTCCTGCAAAACTTGCGTGGCTTGCCTGGCAAAAGCAAAGGGCACGATAACCTTTGCAAAATTCGGGCACATGCAGGGTCCCAAACCGACGGCGGACCCAGGACCCGTCCAAATGCAATTGAGATCAATGAACCGTCACTGGACGGCGGCGGCGGCGGGCACATCTGTCTGCAACATTTTAGACCCTCCCACTCGCCCATTTCAGCCCCGTAAAAGGCCTTCTATTTAGATACAGATAGGTTACAAGGCTTTCTTCAGGCTCCTACTGCCAAGCAGCAATCACGGTATCACTGCAGAAAGAAGTGCGGTAGAACAAAGGAGCCTCTTTGCTGTTGCTCTGTGTGGCGCGACAGCCATAATGTCGACCCCGCCTTGGTTGCGTACTAGGTTTTAGACAAAAACGGCTTGCTCTTACCAGCACACACGGTGCAAGCACCGTTCCTTCTCAACATGACGGACACTGACGTGGCCATGGCAGACGTGCTGTCGCCCGGTTATTCCACCAGCGACAGCCAGTTGTGTGCCCAGCAGTTGGCGACATGCTTCAACAAGGGATTCGCAGACAGCAGTGTCGTGACATCCCTCAAACAGCTCTTCCCCAGCAGATCGTACTTTGGGTACGTCCCATCGGAGGCAACAGCCTCCCTTGCACCCTCCCATCGCAACACAGCGTCCTTTACAGCGAGGGCTGAGCTGCTAGCCACTGTCGTACCACCCATGTTCGTACCATACCACCAACCAGGGACACTCTACTTCTCAACTGGTTGATCCCTCAGTGGGTGGTATGCTTTCCTGCAAACCAGGCTCCAATCTCCCACCTTCTTCTCCCGCAGGTTGTCGGTGGTTGCCACCGATGAGGTGCTTATCTCAAGCAGCAACCTTCTCACCGAGGGCTATCTGACCCTGTCACTCGTGCCAAGGGAGCAGTCCCTCCAGGGGTTTGCGCTTGAGAAGCTGCGGCCCTGCGCCACCACCTTCAAGGCGGCCCTCACAAGGCAAGGAGGGCAGAGATCCCTGGCCCTGGCCCTTACCACGCCTGCTTGAAAACCTCCATATCCATGGGTTGTCCATAAATGGGTTTTCAAACAATAAGGGGGTGGGAGGATGTCTTTTAGCACCCATACACTGCAGTCTGTCCTACCTGATGTAGATAGGTGGGAGTCTTGGTTCAAGTGCGCTGACTTGAGGCGGCCTTGCCTAGGCTTTTGGAGTGCTGGGTGTTGAGCCTCCGCCCACCCCCCCTTCGTGTTGCTGCTCACCCCCTCCCCACCAACCTTCGCCAGGGGTCTCAACCTGTTTTGGCCTGTAGCACCGCACCCAGTGCACAACCCACCTTTTTCCCTTATTCGCTTGCCCATAAACTGAACGCGAGGCATACCCAGAACCGCAAACCTGGCTTTGAAGCTGGATTCGATGGTCACTCACTCCCTCACTGGGTGTTGCCAAACTGAACCCTAAACCCTAAATTGCCTGTCCCAGGGGCCTGAAGCTGTTTGACCTTGAGCACCTCACCGAGCTGCACAACTGCTCCAGCGTGGTGAGCCTGCCCATATACACGGAGCACAAGGGGGGGAACGCAGACCAAGGGGAGGGGGAGGGGGCGGAGGGGCACGTGCGCCTGGTGGGCTGCATCACCCTGGGGCCCTTCGACCCAAAGTCGGCCTCCGGCAGGTCAGTGCTTGCAAGGCTTGCAGGGCAGCGTAATGGTTGACGTCATAGATTGATGGTTGCACGCCACGGTTGGTTGCATAGAAGGGGTGTGTGGAAGGGGGTGAGTGGACATGTGGGGCACATTCCCCTAGGGTGCTGCATCACCCTGGGCCCCTTTGACCCAAAGTTGGCCAGCGGCAGGTCAGTGCGTGGGTCAGGGCAGCATGGTGGTGGTGTAGGGGGTATTGGTGGTTGCACGCCACGCATGGTTGCGTGGGGAGGGGAATGGGTGGAGGGGCGAGTCCGCCTAGTGGGCTGCATCGCACACCGCAGGCCATGCTGAGGCACTGCAGGCCATGGGGCATGATCGCATGCCTTGCTGAGGCAGGCAGTACGGCAAAGCGCTGGGTTGGTCAGTGCAGCGCAACCCTTCACAATTATCGGCTTTTTAGCGCCCCCATTCCCCCCTTGAATGCCTGTCTCGCCCTCATCCTTCTCCTAGGGGCACGGTGTGCGACCTGAGCTGCCTAAAAGGGTGCGGGGTTTGCATCCCCGCTCCGCCCTCTGAGTCCCTTTTTCCTCCCCACTTCTGCCCCAGGGACACAGTGCGTGGCCTGAGCTGCTTGGCGGATGCGCTGGCACCCAGCCTGGCGCAGGACGCCCAGGAGACGGTGGACAACATCCTTGAGGTAAACCCTAAACCCTAGATCCCTGTGTAAATCTGAAACCCTACAACCTGGCCAATTATAACCGTCCCTGCGCGGTTCAATACCATATGCACCACAAGGAACACGTGCACATGCATTCCCACGATAACCCGCTATTCGCGCACAACCATACTAAGACCCATCGCTATTATCTGCGCGATACACACACACACATACGTATACATATACGTATACACGCACATACCACCACACATACTGCCGCACATGCGCGCATTCAATCCACCTCTTCACACCCGCACCAGGTGTTCTTCCCCGGATCCGGCAATGACAGCGGCGCAGATACCGACACCGACTGCGATGTGGATGGCGATGAGGAGGACGAAGGGGATGCAGGAGGGGGCTGCTCGGAGCCCAAGGGGGCAGGACCGGACACAGCAGGTGGGTAGGATGGGGGGTGGGGTGGTGGGGAGGAGAAGGGAAGGGAGGGGTGCTACTGGTGGTGTGTGGTGGTGTGGGGGGGGGGGGTGAAGGGCACCAGGGATTTTGTGGGGTGCAAAGCGGGACTGGGAATCTGGGTAGGGATGGGGGGGTGCATGCTGAATGGGGTGAGATGCATGCGAGGCGGCAGGGTGTGTGGAGGGGTAAGGAAGAGGGGGCTACACCTTTTGTAGCCGGTGACACAAAACCCTTGCGAGCAAATGGGTGGCAACAGCTGGCCCCAGACGTGCGTGGGTGGGTGCATGCGTGTAACACAGCTCAGCAGCTCAGCAGCAACATGCGCAGATGTGCTCCGGTGCATGCGGAGGCCTGATGCTGATGCAAGGTATGTGCTCCTCGCCCATACATCCCCACGCGCACACACGCCCTGCCCACCCACACTCACGCGCACCACTTACCCTGCTCCGTGGCTGACCCCTCTGCGCTTTTTTGCATGCAGAGCCGGCATGCGCCCTCCCCATCCCCAGCCAGTCCCATGGGGACCAGCCCCCACCCCCCACCCGCGCCTACCCCCCCGCGGGGAGCTCCAACCCCCACTTCCCCCACCCCTCCAAGAACCCGGCGTCCTCCCTCGATTCCTGGGAAGACGAGGTGTGTGCGCATGCAGAGGCGGTGGTTTGCAGAACGGTTCTTCTACTTATTACTTGCATTCCGGCAGGAAAACCAGCTCAGCAATCAGCCCTGCACAGCTTGTGCCACACAACTTGCAGATTGTCCAAAACGTTGAAAGTGCTGATTATCTCCCCAACTATGTAACCAGGACTTCTATTCCAAGCCCAAGGGGGGCGCGTTCTATGATGGGCGCAAGGGGGGTGCCGGGAGCTCTTCAGCGGGGATGGCGCAGGCGCCCTTCCCGCCCCCCAAGGGCTCCACCAAGGAGGTTTCGCCTAGCGAGACCGCTTTGCCTGGCGGCCCCCTCTCTCTGGACTTGCACCCCCTGTACCTCACGTTCATAGACCGGCGGGCGGAGCGCCAGTTTGTGGTGTGGCAGGCGCACCAGCACTTCAAGGTGGGGAGTTGGAGTTATGGTGTATTGCGCTGAGCTGTGTGCCTGCAGTGGGCTATTGCATGGGGAGGCAGAGGCTCGTGACTTTAGACGCTAGGGTTTAGGGTGTTGCAGCCACAGCCCTATGATTCCAGCAGGCGGTGGCAGCCATACCTTACGCAACACCACCACACAGCTTCAGGCATGGCCATTGTATCGCAGTCACCTGTGTCCTCCCCTGCAAACTGATTTAACTTCTCTCCCCTGACCCCCTCTTTCCTCTCCCCGCAGCCCAATGTGGTGACGCTCCTCCTGTACGCCTTGGCCTGCGTGGTGGTGGGGGGGCTGCAGCCGCAGGGGTGGGCCAACAGCGGGGGTGCGCTGCACTCCCCGTCCCACCTTCTGCTACTACCTCTACTCGTCACGCTGCTCATCCCAAGGAGGTGAGGGGTGTGGGTTAGTGGTGGTGGTGGTGGGTGGTATGTAGCTGGCGATGGGGGGGGTATTTGGCGGTGGTGGGTGGGCCAACAGTCTCCCTCCCACTCCTACTGGGCCTCTACCTGCAGTACACGGCTTGGCACGTGGCATTAAAACACGCGTGCCGCAGGCAACAGGCCATGCACTACACAGGCATCACCAGGCCCTCCTAAAGGCCCTTGTAACCCCTCTTTTCCCCCCCGTAGCCAGTGCTTTGTGGGCACGCACAAACTCCTCCTGCTTGGCCCCAACCTGCAGTATGTGGTGTGCCATGTGGCATTTAAACGCCTGCGCCACAGCGCATACCATCCGGCAACAGCCCATGTATCACGCATCCTATTTCCATGCCCTTATTCAACGCCACCCAAAGCCCTCAACCCCCTCCCTTCCCCCCCTTGCAGCCACCGCTTCGTGGGTGCGCGCGAACTCCTCCTGCTGGGTCTCTACCTGCAGTACGTGGTGTGCCATGTGGCATTTGGCGCCGGCGAGGCCGCACACGCCCCGCCCTACTCCCGACTCAGCGCCGCGCTGCGGGTTGCCAAGACCAGCGGGGCCGAGCTGCTGTTCATGATGCCGCTGGGCATGCAGGTGGGTGAATAGGGAAAACCTAGAAAAACCCTAGCACAAATGGTGAACAACCCTAACTCCAGTTTTTGGATGGTGAACAGTTGACCTTACCTCGGACGGTGAAACCATAAACCTCTCTACAGCACCCTCCCCCAACACCCACGATTCTTTGCTCAAATCCACCGCCCAAACCCACCACCTCCTCTAAACCCCTTTCGCCCCCCACTCCCACCTGCAAATCTCGGTCCGAATCTGTTGATTCTTAACTGCACTGGTGCATCTGCTGGCAATGGCCGCCCCAACCCTAAACGTATCCCTTCCTGTGCGCCCAAAATGGCAGATGCGACAGCCACCCACACTCACAACACCCTCCTAACCCACCGCCAAAAATATTTTCCCTTCTCCCTCTCCCTGACACTCATCCCCTCTCTTCCCCAGCCCCCACCTGCAGTTCTCGGTGCAACTTTGTTGATTCCTCACTGCGCTGTGCAGCTGCCAGCGGTGGCATCCTTGAACCCTAAACCTTAGGATCCCGTTCCTCTGCACCCAACTGGCGGAGGTGGCAGCCACCAACATTAACAACATCCACTAAACCCTAACCCACCACCTCTCTCTCCCTGACACTCACCCCCCTCTTCCCCACCTACAGTTCTCGGTCCAAGTCCGCTGGTTCCTCACGGCACTCGTCCAGCTGGCGGCGGTAGCAGCGCTCACCATCCGAGTGCCCTTCCTGTGCGCCCAAATGGCGGAGGCGACAGCCACCCGCGCATGCGCAGGCACCGCCCTCAAGGCAACCCTGCTGGCATCCACCTTCAGCCTAGGGTTTTTGTTTGCCTACGAGCGCCACTGCAGGCGCCTGTTTATGCAGTCGCTGCTGCCTGGGCCAAACAGGGCGGCGGCGTGAGTGGTGGGGGGCAGTTTGATTGGGAGCTGATGTAAGGTGATGACGGAAGCGACAACCACAACGTCATGCGCAGCAGCAGCTCTCAACGCCACGCTATTGGCCTCCACCTCCAACTGCAACCCTAGGCTAGGGTTGGGGCGGTTAGCTGGAGGGAGGGTTGGGGTCTGGGCGGCGATTGGAGGGTGGAGGGGTGCGTGGATGTGATTGTGGGTGCGTTGATTGCACTGGCGTTGAATCAAATTTGGTGAATAAATGTGTTGGTTTCACTTTTGGCGTCATCGTTGGGCCTGTTTTCTTCATGGTGGGTTTCCCTAGGCGGGGAGGGGGTGCGGGGTAGGGGTAATGTGAGAGGGCTGGCCATCTTGCAGGGCAGGGCGCAGGGTGGATGTGCTCCTGTAGGGTTTTTTGTTTGATTTTTGGGGTTTGTGTTGGGGTTTTCAGGCTTGGCATGTGCCTCGTTTGCGGGGGTTGAAGGCAGGGTGTTTGTTTTTGTCTTGAGCAGGTATGTTGGGACTGGTTGTTTTAGGGTCGTTTGCAATGGTTAGTCACGGGGCTGGTAGGGTCTTCCGTACTTGGACACCAACCCTTAAACGCACGTAGACCCACCCTGCTAGGGGGCATTTTGTAGGTAGCCAAGGGGGTTGCAACCCTCTGGCTGCTGGCGGGTTAGGTTATTTAGGGTTTCACACAGGCTGGTGCCCCAAAGGGGTCACCCCACCAGCTTTATCACATCCAATTTTCCTCCATTCAGTCGTTGATGCTTCCTTCCATGCTACAAACATATAGGTATACTATGCCGTTGGTTTTATTAACGTTGTGTACCATCATCAATCGTTGGGCAGAACATCCCGTGCCACGGATAAACCCAAACCAACCAGACACATCCGACTCGCTCTGCATCATCATTCAATCACTTAGCCCAAATACGCCGGCACTTCATCACATAATGCATAGGTAGATACTGGGGCTCTTGGATGATGGCCCCAGGGGTGTTGCATGCACGTGAGTACTGGCAGTGGCCACTGGCTCAGCCGTGAGTCACTGAGAGGCCATGTAAATCATTGAGTAAATTGTTACAGTGGCCAAAATTAAGGGACCTTTCGAGGTAGCATGAATCAGAAAATGCACTGCTGCAGCATGATGACGAAGTAACTTCACAACTGTTGTTAAGTGCACGAATGGGCCTCTCTGTCCACGGTGACCGCGTGCAAATTGCCAAGTTGGATGGGCCCTTGGGACAAATAATTTGCCCCTCAGCAAACGGCGTGCAATTTGCCACCTAGTAACCTACCATAATGGCCAGTGGTCCCGGCCGGTAGTACCAGGCCATTGGCAAATGGCGGCCAATGTAGTGTCCTGTCATGATTTTGCCCAATGGGATGTCATGCGTGGTTAAACTTTGCCAGTTACTTGAACGACCCCTAGTCTTGCGGTCATCGCGATGGCAGGGGCAGAGCAACGTCAAGTCCGGCCTCTTTCCAAACCCTAGGCCAGGGGTTACCTGCAGCTGTGTGTCACCTGCGCCCCGGCAGGCTGGGGACACATTAGCAGGCTCACAGGGGTGTCCCCTTGGGCGGTGAACGTGCAGGTGAGGGGGGCCAGGGGGGGCGCGCTGACGGTGAAACAAGAGGAGGGCTCGATGAGGGGGGCGAAGGAATAGGCGCCGATGCCTGGGGAGGGAAAGGGAAGGGGGCACAATCAATGACTGACTGTGAACGGTGTTGGAACTTCCTGGTTCAAGGCCTCACCTGCCCGCGCCTGTGCTACGATGGAGGGTTTTCACAACGTCACTCTAGGGTGGAAAGCCATCCTAGGGTTTCTCACAACCCATTGACCCTCGACCCTCCCGGCACATTCATGATCACTGGAGTTACGGTTGGCGTGCATGGCACAACAATGGCTGCGATATTGCGAGCGCAATGATGGAAATTCTGAAGGGTGTAGGTTTACTTAGCCTCCTAGATTTTCCCCTAAGGGTTTTCCAAACACACGGCACCACCTCTACTCACCCTGCACGAAGCTGCCTGCGCCCACCGCAACCTTGGTGCAAGATATCTCCAGGGTGATGGATAATATGATTAGTTAGGTAGGTAGTGCTTTAGGGTTTTCAGTGCTCACCCTGCACGAAGATGCCTGCGCCCACCGCTAGGGTAATGCTGGAAACCCTAGTGTTGAACTCCGCCCACACCCCCAGTAGCCAGCCCAGGTACAGGTGGTGCAGGTGGAAGGTGTAGCCCCGGTGCAGGTGCAGGGTGAGGAAAACACAGCCGTAAAACCTGGGGAGGTAAACAGGGAGATGAGGTGAGGGGGCTGTGAAGGGTTGGAAGGGTGTGTGTGTGTGTGCAAACAGGGCATGGGTAGACCTGGACCAGGAAATATGGTCAGCTGCCTAGGTCAGTGCTGTTGGTACGGTGTTGATTGAGATGCATGACAGACTACCATACATCCGTTGTGTACATGGAATATCACTAAAGTGAAAAACGTACTTTATAATGATGAAAAGCCCGCATCTGTATATGCAGGTATGGTCACATGCAGGTCCCCCACCCACACTCCCGGTTTACCCACACTAGTACTAACCCCCTGGTGACCAAGGATGATTTAATGCAGGGGCACCCACATGCATGCTTCCCCTCACCACCCCCTTCCATTACTTACATGAGTATTACCCCCCTGCTGACCATGTACAGCCCCCAATCCTCCCCATCCAGGCACCCCCACGCGTGGCGCACATGCCAACATATGGCCCCACCCGCACCACACACACCTGCACACATGGGCACATGTGGAGTTAGGTCTCAACCAACCCCAGGTGCATGTGAGAGACCATGATACCTGTCCCTGCATGTTCATCTATTAAACTCTTACTACATACGGTTTTTACAACACAATAGGTTTCATTGCGACCTTCCACCCACCTGCCGCCAGCACCAGCCACATGGCGGGTCCGCATGCATGCACACCCACCAGGCCTTGGTGCAGCATATTCTCACCCAGCGACCTGACGCCCACAAAACAAAACCACACAAAACATGTACTCTGCTTCCTCACCTTGCACATCCCCCGGGACAACTTCACCAGGCTAAGGGCCCAGGAAAATTTGTGGAAATACATGATGATATCGTGGAGAGAAATGGTCCTCACCTGCCACCAGCACCAGCCACATGGCGGGTCCCCATGAGTGCACATCCACCAGGCTGTGGCGCAGGGGGGGGGCGCTGCTAATGGCGGAAAACAGGGGGATGGTGGCGTAGAAGATCAAGGGGAAGTCGCCCCTGCAGAAGTGGGACAGGGTTGGCGGGATGGCTCGTACGCGTTGCGCCGCGCTTTCATCATCATTCTGTTATTATTCTGTTGGCGAGGAGTTGGCGCAAACCCTAACGAAACCCTAGGCTGGTAGTGCAGCACTGGCAGGGCGTTCAAACCCCAACAAAATCCTGGGCAAATCCATTCGCCTACATTTGTTCGGTTGAGCCTTGGGTAACACACACATGCATGCCCTTGACCAAAAGGTCTAATTGACACAGGGCATCACCACTGGACTCGACAGCGCGCATGTCATGTGGGCCCATCCCACATCCCCTGCCTCACCCCCCACACGCACCCTGCGAAAAGGTAGAAAAAGCGCTCGCGATGGGTGATCCCCACAAACCATCCCAGAATGGCCCCAAACGCCGCCAGCTGCGCCAAATCGTCAACTAGCTCCACCGCATCCAGGGTTTTCATGCCGTCGTTTGGCAACCCTAGCCAGCACAGGCCTCGAGTAAAGGCATAGCCAAAGAGGAGCATGGTCAGCCAGGCCACCTGCAGGGCAAATGAACCCTTGGTTAGGGTTGTGGAGCTGGACCTGAGCTGGACCCTGTAGTTATATAGTTAATTATGGAACCCTGCCTGGTAAGGGGTTAGATTCTCCATGAGGGTGTTGGGGCTGAACCCTAGCTCCACTGCGTCTAGGGTTTTCAGGCCGTTTTCATTTGGCAACCCTAGCGGGCACAGGGCCCCCGGTATGACAAAAAGTCCTGAGGTAGGGTCTAGGGTCTAGGGACCTTGCAAAGCGGTTGAGTGCCAAAACGCTCGGATCTACACAATGGATACAGGGATGTATGAACCCCCAAAGGAACAAGAGTTTTCTACTAGACGCCAACTGGGGTTCCCTACCACAAGTATCACCCTGTGTAGAAAAGCTTGTACTACAAACCTCACCCCCCTAGCAAGGGTCTGGAAACCCTTAGAAGGGTCCCATCCTTCCTTACCATTCCATAGTACTTGTCCCCATAGGTGGCATTTGCGCCACAAGCGGGGGGCAATGGCGAAGGGCCAGGGGGGGACCTGCTGGGGCTTGCTTGGGTGTCCTGGAAAGGGGTACACAAGACGTTAGAACCACAGGGAAGGGTTTGTTTAGGGTTGAGGTGTGTAGGGTATGAGGGTGTCCCGCATATGTACGACAGGGTGCCGAGCTAGGGTTCTGTGCCGTGTGTAGTGTTTGTGTAGGGTTGAGGCTATGCGCTATTGTGCAGGCTTAGGGTTTGTAGTGTTCAAAGGATGTGCAGCACCCTAGGGCTCCCGCTGCCCCCCATCCCGCTGGCCTGACAGGTGTAGGGTATGCTTAGGGGTGAGGATTTGTAGGGTTTGGTTAGTAGGGTTCGAGGGTGTGGCGCGCACCATCACCCGAGGGCTCCCGTTGCCTCCCACCCCAGTGGCAGTGACAAAGGAGGCTTCTGATTGGTTGTCCTCCCCTTGTTCGGCGTCATAGTACAGGGTGGCGGTTCGATGGATGTGCCAAGGGGGCAGGAGGGGCTCCTGGTCAGTCATGGCGACAGGGGGGTCTGCGGCAAAGGTGGTGTGGGTGTCGAAATTGGAGGAGGAGGAGGGGGTGGGTGGGGGGTGCACTGTGATAGAGGCATGGCCATGGAGGGGAGCACACACCACATTTGCACAAGTTGCACAAGGGTGTTTCGAGGTAGTGTGTGCCTTCAACATGTGACTGGCCAAACAGCTGTCCTGGGGAACCTCTGAAATGGCTGTGATTGTCGGAACAGAGCTCACATGTGTGAGCACAGGGTGGCAAAGGAGGGTGTAGGTACTGCAAAGACTGGTGTGATATTCGTAACGCCAGTGCTTTCGGATGTCACGGTCCCGGCCTTTCGGAGCTATTGCATGCAACTCCCACAATGCATGCATGCATACGTGTGCAAATCGGCCATTGGTAGCCCCCGTTATTTAAATGCACACCTGATGGTCGTCCTCGATTATTCTACCACTGCAGAGTGTTACTGTGCGCCGTCATTTAATACTGACGATGGAGGTTTTGATAAAAGTCTAGTACAGCTGTCTCGACGGGATGCACTAATGCACGGAGAGCTGGCGAGTGTGCCCACGTGAACGTCTGTGGTGCAACCACCCGCTGCTTTCAACGCAACAGGTTCCAGTGCTAACAGCAAGCAGACGACGTGCACACCAACAACCCGTGGAGACTGAGGGCTGCCACCCGGGACCTCCAGTAGATACAGAGCTGACTCTCGCGAGAAGCGTTTGCAACGCCTCGTGATATGCGGCTACAAGACAACAGCGAGGAAGGTGCACAGCTGGGGTCTTTAAAAGACTACCCATGGCTGCAGACGTATTTCGGGCGCCTCAATGCTAACGTCCAAGACCCTTACTAAGGGTATTTACAGGCAAGGCCTCTCAGAGGTAAAATCATTGGGCCTTGACGCCAGTGCAGCGCTTGCTCCGTGGTTGACAAAGGCCGCCCCTCCCCAAATCCTTTGTCATTTTGGGTTCCAGGCTTGGATATGTTGTTGCAACTTCAACTGGGTACTGTACCGAAGTTGTGGCTAATGTGAAGGGGGGCCGCCCAGTACTGAACTATCACTTGGGCATAGAGTACATAGAGTTCATGACATGGGTACAGACACTACAGCATTGTGCGCAGATGCCTCTACTTACGCAAGCAAGCTTTATGCCCATTCCAGTGGCTCTACATACCCTCTCAGAGTTCAAGGTACAATGCAACTTGGCAGGTACCTTCAAGTTGAAGGTACAGGCCTAAGGGCAAATGAGGTACAGCCAAACCATGAGCCTAAGACTTCAAGTCTGAGACCTTTACGAGGTGCACCCACCTGTTAGCCTCTGTCAAGCATAGGACACCATGCAACCAGTGTCTTGCTGCACCTGGAAAAGGCAGAGGAAAAGAATAGGAATAGTAACGAGTATGGCGCACCATGGGCTACCTAGCCTTGTGGCTGCTGACCACTGGCAGACTTGGCGGAGAGTGCCAAGCCTTGCCCTGCTTGGTAGGGTGATTGGGCAAAGGTTTGTAGCCTACAGCGGGAGGTCCAGGGTCACTGCGGCTGCCCAGGGTCCGGGGGACCCTAGACCCTAAACCCTAAGCCCTGGGTCAGGGAGACCCTTCAGACAAGCAAGGTTCAGCCACAGCTTTAGCACCTCTGCAGGACAGCCCTGCTGTGCACCGGGCAGGGTAGGCAAGGCTGACTGCTGACCTTGCTGTATGGCGGGTGCCCGTCAAGCTCAGAAGCTGGAACCCTGCGGGGCCGTGGTTGTTCACAGAATACTTTAGTTTTGCTGGATCCCCACCCCAACAGGGCAGCAGGTTTGCTGGGTCCAGTGTGCAAGCCCTAATCCAAGGGCCTCAAAACCTTTCAATGTGACTCCAATTACCCCTCCATTTACCCTCCAGGTTTAGTGGGCAATCACTGGCCTGAGCGTGCAGTCTGTGTGACACGCACATAGTGATAAGCCTCCTTTCGGTGAAACCCTGCAGCTAATTGCACCGTGCTTCACACTTGCGTGTGGCAGTGCCATTCGGAGTGAACACAGCTTGTAACACCCTTGCACACTCTTTGACACACGGTTTGCGCTGTGCGCGCTCCATATCACGAACACAAGTGAAACACTGCAAGGCGGGGACTTCCTACATTTTGTGTGCCCTGCTGGTTTGACGGGTGGTCCACGTCGGTACTGCCGAAAAGTACCTTCTGTAGCAGTGCGTTTTGGCGGAATGTGACAAGTCTCCTGGCGCCAACCGAGGTCTGCCAAAGCGCCAAGTCCGCCATTATGGTACACCGTATGGCCTCGCACGTCGTCATGTATTGTACCAGCTGCCACTTGGTAGATTTACACGCAATTCCCGCCATGGTACAAAATAGAAAGTGACGTGGGTTGACGTAATTGCCGCTGCAAGTGCAAGGCAGACATGGGAGTCCAGTGCTATGAACTTCTGGACACTCGGTACAAGGATACGCGCTCGAGCTGTCCAAGCCACCAAAGCTCGCCCAACTGCAGACTGCAGGGGAAGCATTACACAGCACATTAGCACATTGTTATTGGATTTACGCCTTAGAACGTGTATCCCTACCTCTACCGTCAATTGTAACCAACGCTGTCGATCCGAGACCCATCTGGGTCCATACTACGGACACAATCGCACCCTAATTAGCATACTAAATCACTTGCTAGCTGCTGTGAAATTTATTGGGAAGCTCCAAGGAAACGCTTCAGGAAGACTGCATAGTAAAAGGTATGGAACTGAGGAATCCTTGGCATGTCCTTTGGGCACGTGCAATTCACGCCAGGTATTCCCCGCCCATGCACCCACACATGTTTGCACACTGCGATGAAGGGCAATTCTGCAGTCTAAACCCAGTCCGTGTTACTTCTTTGTCACCAAGCTCGCACAGCGTGTCGCCAAGACCGTGGACCCTATACACGTTCACTGTTGGTGGCAAACCGCTCACCGACTTTTAGGCACTTTGACATGCGCAAGGTGTACGCATCAATTGTCGTCTAATCTTCTGGTGTTACACGTGCGTGGTCAACCTGTCTGCCATTGCAGCCACCGATTGCCGTTTTCATGTCCCAGAGCGCTCCAAGGCCAGCACATTACCCTGTAGGCGAGCCACCATTAGGGAATTGCCGTTTGGACTCACCTCGCGCCAGCCGATGTACTTGCTCGTCCCAGCGAGCACGGTTTTGACCCGTCTATTTCAATCGCGCTCACGCAACCTTTAGCCTCGGCTTGTTTCACGTCAGGACAGTGGACTAGTGTGTTCACCTTCGCACCATCGCAATGCTGACCCCCGCCTTCGCGCACCGCAGGTCCCCGTGCAACCCCTTCAGCCACCGTTCGGCCCACCAAAGGCCACGGGGCTCGGTCCAATGACGCGGTTACAACACCCCCAGGTGGCCAAGGCTTCCCTTTTCGCCCCCTTGCTACTAGCCACCCTAACGGGTCTGGCCCAAGCACAGATCTCTGGCCAGCCCACCCTGTCCCTCACGAGCGATACCTATGGTCTCTCGCTCACCTTCCCACGAGGTAAACCTTGAATCCTAAGCCGTAAAGCCTACAGTCTCACTGCATGTCCTTTCACCCGATGTCAGCCGCCACTTGAGCAACCGGTGGTTCCTTGCATAGCATGGGGCCACTCACCAAACTGGCAAGTGACATGGCTGGGTTTAGGGTTTAGGGTTCAGGTAGTTCAGGGTACTGTAGCCAGCTCGCTCCACTCGCTGCTGCCTTAGCCCCTGACCTTCCCTTCACACACACTCCTTCCCCTTTGCAGTGGGCACCGCAACCTCCTACAAGGCATACTTCACTTGCTCACAAAACTGCGGCACCATCGGCTCGCCTGTGGTCCCAATTGCACAGACGGCTTTTGGAACCAACCCCTCCTACATCAGGAAGCTCCCTGACTTGAACCCCGGAGGGTGAGTGGCACCCGCACCAACCTGATGTGTGCCCCTTGCGCAAAGCTGTGCTAGCAAAGGGTCCAGCATGGGTGCTGTGTGTGTTTGAGTGTCAACTAGTGGTGCAAAGGCGTACACGCACCAAATATTGTTTATGCCTATGCCCTGCAAACCGTCTCCAAGTCTCACCTTTATCATTTGGCGCACTCCTACATGCCCTGTCTCCACACTTACTCCCAGTTGGCCAAGCCATACCGATTCTTGTAACCTGGCGTGGAGCAACCTTACACACCCTCCCAATTGCCCTTCAGCGCAGCACCTACTCGGCCCAGGTCCCCACAGTGATTGTGTAGGGTTCATTGATTTAGAGTTCAGGGTTTAGAGCAGCTTAAACACGCTCCCATTTGCCCTGCAGCACCTACTCCGTCAAGGTGACCACAGTGACTAGCGGGGTGGAGAGCGCACAGTCCCAGGCCTCCCAAGGGTACACAGTCCAGGCACTCACCAAGCAGCCCCAGCAGCCCCAACTGCAGGCAACCGGCAACCCAGGCTCCAATCTGGGATACCAAGTCAGCCAGTTGCAATGTGAGTACTGTTTCAGGGTTTAGAGCTGGCTAGGGTTTGAGAGTGTTTCCAAACATCTATCTGGCTCCCAGCCAGGGCTACACAGTCAGCCAGTTGCAATGTGAGTACTGTTGTAGCTCGGTATAGATCAGAGCTTCAGGCCATTGGGGTACTTCTGCCAATCAGGTGCAATGCACACATGCACACCCAACCCTGGCTGTGCAGGGTGTGGGGGTCAAAGAAAATGCAACCCCAATCCTATGCGCCAGTACACTGTCACCCAGCCGTAACGCCATTCCATCTACTTTACCCTCCTTAGGGTTTGCACCATCACCCTGAGGGTTCCTAAACACCGTATGCAGGGGACACCAACAACGGCAACGGTCCCTCCACCGGCATGTACATCTACCTGACGTGCGTCAACGTGCTTGAGGATGGCGCAACGCGCGCGTGCACAGCCGCCGAGTCCCCTGCCCGCGTGACCAGCAGCATCGGGGGCAGCGTGACCTTCACATATGGGACCACACCCGGGATAGTCAATGGCGGGTGAGTTGGGGTTTGCCTTCTGACTGGTCCATAGTAAGACCACCTCCATGTCTGTTCTTATAAATACGTGTATGTACCACTCATTTGCCAATGCACGTAACTAACTAAGTGAATAACCTACTTGCCAATGCCTTCCTTGCTTTTTGTGTTCACCAACACTTTCCCACACACTACCACCTGCTCCGGTGCCAACGTCACCCCAAAACCCTACAACCCTACAACCCTGCCTGGTCCAACTTCTACACCTACCCTGCCAGAACCCTAAAACCCCATCCAAACCGTAAACCCTCCTCCCCCTGCAGGCTCTACAAGGTCCAGATATCCAACTTCTACACCTACTCGGGCGACAGCCTGCCCTCCAGCGGGGTGGCGGCAACCTTCGAGTCGCCGCTGAGCCCTGCCACGATCGGGGCGGACAACAGCCGGATCACGATCCCGGTCAGTGCCCCAAACCGGGGCACCGGCACCACCAAGCCCACCATCACCCGGGGCCTGGCCACGCTGCCTGTGGCGTGGAGCTGGACGGGTGTCAACACCGGCAACAGCGCCATCACGAAAGTGAACGTGATCTACTCGTGCACCCAGGTGGGTGGAGGCCATGTGGGCCAGGTGTAGGGTGTAGGGTTTGCATTGCAGCAAGGCGTGCATCCATTCAATGCACAGTGTTTAACAGTGCTGAATTCAGTGGACAGTGTTAAACAATCTTTACTACTGTGCTAATCAGTGAATTCAATGGACTTCAATAAATACCCACCCTTCCTTTTTCCTCAGATATCCTCCGGGGCCAACTACGGCTCCACCACCAATGCCGCAGCTGCGTGCTCCGCCAGCGCGGGGACTGTGGTCGTTCCCATCACCAACATCCCAGCCTCCACATCAGCCACTGTCGCAGGCTCCACCATCCTGTCCAACGTGGTCCTGGGCGGGCTCTACAGCGTCCAAATCAGCATCACCAATGCAGCGGGGCTGACCAGTCAGGTTGGGGATGCGGACATCTCCACCCGGCCCATCGTCAAGCCCTACCCCCCCACCAGCCTCACATTCCTGCGCTTTTCGGGGACCGACAAGGGCTCGGCGGTGATCACATGGTCCCCACCCGCCACCTCCAATGGCTTTGGCATCACGCAGTATGTGGGCAATGGCGGGGCCTACTGCCGCAAGGGCGTGGGTGCAGTCTCCTGTGCCGCAGGTGGGGAGCAAACCCTAAACCCTAACGCAAACCCTAACGTAGGGTTTGAAACTATTTGTCGTGTCATGTGCGTCCGGTGAATGCAGATGTCCGATGATGCCCTAGACAGCATTTACCTTTCATTGCTTTTGTCGATCATTTGATAGCCTTCACTTTCCTGATTTGTTTTTTACCAGAAATGGAAAATTAACTGGCTTTGCATGAGCCGTTGGTGTTAAAATTGCACATTAGTCGACACCCCTTTTTATTGAGGTTGGTTCACCAAATACTATTGAAACCCCATACAATTCCCATCAACAACAACACCACTCATTGTTTCCGTTACTCCCTAATTGTTTCCGTTACTCCCTTGCAGGCATCTTTGACGACAACCCTTCCGCTGATGGCAAGAACTACGGCCTGGGTGGCTGCATGACAGCAGGCACAGTCATGAAGCTGGGACTGACCACGCAAGGGGTGGGGACTCTGGAATACGGTTCCGACTTTGAGTTTTCCCTGCCGGCCTACATGTGGATCACGTATGACGGCACCCAGCTGGCCAGCGATGCAGGTAAGGGTGTGCTCATGTCCCTAATTAGGGTTTTAGGGTGTACGGGGTCACACCCTCCTCAGCTGCAGATAAGTGTGCACCATGTTCTGTGCTCGTGCGCCGTATGCTGGCCGTTTAAGGTTAAGGGTACATAGAGTGCTCATGTTCTGATCCATGATAGGCGCCTGCATGTTGCGTATTGGTTTACACCCGTCAATGGGGGTTTGGGCTGCGTCACATCATCACCCTAAAGGTTGTATTTTAGGGTGTGGGGTTGTGTCACGACATCCCCATTGCATGTTCACTCAGCCGCGTCTGTTGTTCCTTCTTGCAGCGGCAGATGCGTATTGCGCGACAGTTTACTCTCCCCCGCCAACGCCACCATCACCTGCACCGCCACCACCAACCCCACCAACACCGCCACCACCAAAACCGCCACCACCAAAACCACCATCCCCTGCGCCGCCTTCACCCACACCGCCTTCGCCTACGCCCCCATCCCCAATTCCAACACCACCATCCCCGGCGCCACCATCTCCATCCCCACCACCACCGGCACCCAGCCCACCACCTCCCAGCCCAGTGGATTCCCCGCCACCACCGTCGCCAATCGCATCACCTCCCCAGTACTCGCCGCCCAGCTTTGCACCCCCTGATGGTACGCACCCACTCAACCAACCCACTTATGTGCACTGCACATGGAGCCATTTATCATGACAAGATGAATCGAGGAATATGCACATCCTTGTGAACATGCAAAACTTGTGTTAAACAAACCTTGCATTCTTGAGGGTCCCTCCATGGCCCCTGTGATCAAATCCAAACCTGGCTGGGACATTGCAGACTACTCACTGCAATCTCAATTGCCTGCAGGACCCAGTGGAGGTGGGTTGGATGACCCCCCACCACCTACCCCCCCACCCCCAGCCCCCGAGCCCCCCTCCGGAGCCCACGTGGGCGATCCCCACTTTATGGGCTTCGATGGCCACTGGTACAACGTGTTCGGCTTCTCAGGTAGGTTCTTTCACTAAATCCTCTTTTGAATCAACGCCGTCTGTTAAAACCTATATTTATTTATTTATATCCTATTTATTTTTGTTTCATCTTATTGTTTACGTGTGGCCTTGGGATACAGGATCGTGCTTTATTTCCTCATCCGTATATTTATTCATTTCCTTTGTCATTTCAGGTGGTGTGTACAACGAGCTGTCAACCCCCCAGTACCAGCTGAACGTGCAGTTCACCAACTTTGACAACGAGAACACGCTCAACACCTTCGCCAAGGCCATGGGGGTCAAGCTTGGGCGCGGGCAGGGTGAGGCAGAAACCCGCATTCGCATCGAGGCGGTGGGCAATGGCCATGTGACTGTGGAGGTTGACGGGCAGGAGATGACGTCGGTGATGACGCCAGGGGTGACGGTGGAGTTCCCTGGCTTCAACATGACCATGTTTTACCCAGGCATCCGGGAGGGCGAGAGCATCATGATCGACGTGCCCTCCTTCAGGTTCTGGGCATACAGCGGCAAGGGCGAGGATCACCTTGATTTCCAGGTACGGTAGAGGAGATGTAGTGGACAGGAGGGCAGTGATCACATCAATGCCATCTCTGCTTATCTGTCCTGAAGCAAAGTGCATGCTCAAGGACGGGCTGCAAAGCTGTTAAGCATTATTGGAAAAAGAAATTGCTGGCTTGTTGATTATCGCCAGACCTGCATCACATGGCATGAAGTGGTGCTCTGCCTGGAGGCCTTTCCTTGTAATTGTAGAAATCATTATTATGTATCCGTCATTTTATTTATCTTTTTTTTGTTTATTTTCAGGTGAAAACCAAGACCATGCCGGTGGCTGGGGAGCAGTGGAACGGCATCATCGGGCAGACTGCCCATGGCACCACGCCAGGGGAGTTCACTGACACCGCGGAAAACGGGGAGGTGCTGATGAAGGGCAAGGAGTCGGACTTCCGGGTGTCAGGCCTATTTGGTGATGACTTCAAGTTCAACAAGTATGAGCGTGCTGATTTCACTCAGCCAATGGAGGCACTGCTGCAAGCAGCTGCGGCCCCGCAGCCGCCCACCAACCGCCGCATGCTGCTTGGAGACCGGATGACTGTGCAGCCACATGCTCCCAGGAGCGAGAACAGGCGATCGCTGTTCCTTGGCAGCCTCAGGTCTGCCCTGTCTGCAATTATTTAGTTTTGTCACTTGTAGTTGAATACCTTTTATAAAAGTGAATGGATTTGAAGTGCTACCTTTATGCTGTTTTTGCTGCCAACTCTACCGATCAAACCACTTTCATACAGCATGATCGTGCTTTCAAGGAGGTACAGCTAGGATAAATCCTTGCAGCTTGACCAACAGCCTATGTTTTGTGCTGCATATCTGCGCAATTTACATCATCAATGCCTCCTACATACCCATATTACCAGCAATTTCTTTTGGCTTGGTTTTGCTGTTTCCACCTACATTATGTCGACGTTTACAGTTTATTACTGTCATTGTCAACAGGCTACATTGTTACCCGCGCACTGTGGATCTTAGTAGTACTACCCATATTCCCACCATACACAAAAATGCTTCCGCAGTGTACCGTAGAGACCTGTCTGTGATCAGCAGGATACTGTAGTAACTATTCTAGTCACGCACAACGCTGTCAATTTTTACTACTGACAATTGAGGGTTGTTCCAGCCGGCTAGAGGCATGCTTCAAGTACTTATACATCGCACCCATTTTACTACTAGTAAAGCTAGTCATTTCCGCAAAGTTCTCCATTGGTTGCATTGACCGTTGGATGTTTTTTCCAGTATTGGCAACCGTCTCAGCCCTCCTTGCACCGCTACCGCCGCACACATGAGCATACACTGGATTGTATGTGAAGCATTGGTGTGAATTCTAAGATGTAACAAAAGAAATTCCAACACCTTCCTTGAGGCAATTATTGCGAAAGTCGTGAACGATCGCTAAAGCCCATAAGAAAGACAGAAAGGGAAGTGCGCGTTTGTCTGATGTTCACCCTGATTATATAATCGGGGTTTCACCGTGACGCGCACTTCCCTTTCTGTATTTCTTCTCCTTTCAAAGTCTGGTGAGGGCCAGCAGGCCAGGCCCTGACGAGGTCCTTGAACTTTGGATGGAGAGTTGAGTTGACAGTGGTAAAAATCCCTCAAGGGTGACGTCCCTACGATAGGGTTTATGCCTGCAGGGTCTAGGGTTTAGGGTTTCCCTGCCGTCAGCCCGTGACTCGGCGAGAGGTAAAACTGTCTGCTCCATATGAAAGCATTGTGGCAATGTCTTCTTCATACATTCCTGACGTAGACCTGTCGTGTAATTCTGCATTTCTCGACCTGCCGTCTTCCTCTACAGTTTTTCTGCGTGTCCCGTTTTCAGCCACTTCTGTTGTTTCAAATCAGGACGCTGCCCAGGGCAAAAGTCGAATCCTTGTACACACAGTCCCTCGTCTCGTTACCTCTTGGCACTGGACAGCTGGGTTGAGTTCTTGGGCCGTGTCCAGTCCTGCTGCACTGCAGCCTTGGCGACTGCAACTGGTTGAAATCTGACTGGTGCTCAAAACCGAAAGACGCCCTTATTTGAAGGCTTGGGCCACTGGGTTTTGTTGCTCCAACGATATGGCTTCTGCAACCGATGCACAGTCACACGCAGCTCTTCTTCTTCGGAAACAATTGAAAGGTGCAGTTGCTTTGGGGTCTCCACCTTTTGCAGTCACCTTCTCGTAGCATCCTTCACCCAACTAGGTGCTGGCTACTGCAGAGCTCACCAAGAACCCCGTGGACGGGTTTTCTGCTGGCCTTGTTGACGACGTCAACTTGTTTGAGTGGCAAGTCACCATAATGGGGCCTCCTGATACGCTCTAGTAAGTTGTGGTTTCGTGGTACCAGCAGTTGGATGCCAGCTGGGGACTACAGGGGGAACTGACACACTGACCCTGTGCTCTGCAGTGAGGGAGGTTTCTTCAATGCTGTTCTCAGCTTTCCTTCGGATTATCCCAACTCACCACCAAACTGCAGGTTCACGTCAGAGATGTGGCATCCCAATGGTACTGTTCACTTGGGTGTTTATTGTTGGCCTGCCAACCCCATTGGTGACCTGGCCCTCACAGTGTGTGTGTGTCCTGCTGTTCCAGTGTATCCCGATGGAAGGGTATGCATCTCCATCCTGCACAACCCAGGCGACGATCCACACGGCTACGAGACAGCTGCAGAGCGCTGGTCACCGGTGCACACGGTATGTCTGCAGCACTGGCACATGCCACAACCCAGGAAAATTGCAATGCATGCACAACCAGTAACACTTCCACAACCTGTTTCCTGCAGCTGTTGAATGCTGAACGTGGTGTGTATGGGGTTGCAGGTGGAAACAATCATGATCTCCATAATCTCCATGCTGTCCTCTCCCAACGACGAGTCTCCTGCCAACATTGATGCTGCCAAGGAGTGGAGAGAAAACAGGGATGAGTTCAAGCGCAAAACCTCTCGCATAGTGAGGAAATCTCAAGAAATGTTGTGAGGAAATGGAGGATGTGGTCCCACTCGCACGCATTCTGAGCGATCGGACATGCCTTACTATGAACGGCTGCACTGTGAACTGACTGAGTACTCATTTGTGCTTGAGACAACCTCTGTGTGCTGGCAGCTGGTGTAAGTGACTGCGCATGGTGGTATGTTAGTGGGTCGTGGCCTATGGGCAACAGCCAGACAGCAGCACGGGTGACGAGTGTTGTCAAAGAACTTTGCATTGTCAAGTGTGTATTGAGGGTGTTCACCCCGTTTCATGTTCCACGAAACTCCCTGTACACACAACCACCACTTGTAACACCGATGTGCACGTTCAACCAATGGACATAACCAACTTCTGTTCCTTCATTGATGGCGGAAGCACCAAGATGGCAAGGTGGCAGCAGAGTACCGACCTTCTCCTTGTTAGCAGTCACTCCAAGTTGGCAGATGTGCACTGTCACCCGATGTACACCACTGATCGCGATACTGAGAAAATAATGCATCACACAAAAGTGGAGCAATTATCCAATCAGTACACATCAAGGTTTCCAGCATTGCCGCGGAAAAAATGGAACCATGTGGAGTCCAAGCTGCACTGCAGACAGTCTGATTTAAAGCCATCCCCTGGGCCAGCGCCTGACGGATTCAGAATCTGACTCAGCTGAGTCCATGCCGTAGGGCTCAAGACGACTCAGGTACCTCAGCGGCTGCGGCCCTATGGGAGGAGGATTATCCCGGTGATCTGAGTTGTACTAGTTACATTGCTACCCAGCAACTGCGGACAGCGTGCTGACCTAGTAGCGGACCAACCTGTGGCCAGTGTCATGCCACCCCCATGGTTGCAGTGCCTGCTCATAGATGACACTGTACCAATTGTGCATTCCATGATAACCCTATCCCATGATGATGGGTTTCCCCCGGTTCAATAATATGCCTGCTGAATTGAAACAACACCCTGGGCCAGGTCCATGACAGGACAGGAAAGACAAGCTGCTGAAAAAGATTAATGATACAATGGCACCAGAAATGCAACGATTAGTTAAATCCATTGACGTTGCTCGTAAATGCCATGGATAATCATACACAACGAATTAAAGAAGTGCACCAGCGCGTCATGCTGTATTTGCCCCGGCAGCTTGGTGCCCATCTTGGTGCAGCGGCTCGTCACCCAGGCGCTGGTAGCTCCCCGCTTGGTCAGCACTGGGTGGCTCCTGTGTATCAATCTGTGAACGGGCCCTCGTGTAGAGAATACTGCAGCAAAGCACGTTGCCGGTCAGCAGAGTCTGAATCTGACTCATCGTCAAACTCAGCGTAGTTTTTGGAGTTGCCCATCCTGCAATGCAAACACGTGGCAATCAAAATGGTGCTGAAGCACAAGAGGACGGTTGCGTGCAAATGGTGGGGTAGGCTGCCAATGCCTGAAGTGAGAATTGCCAGTAACCACTGCAGATTTGGCATGCAGTGTTCAGCTGAAAATTGTAGTTACATTTATGCAGGCGTACTCACTTATTGCCATGCAACGGCATTGCACGTACATGCAAAGAGGTTGCATATGCATGCAACAGTACATACCGCTTGCCAAACATCATCAGCAATGCTTTTGGCTGCTTCATGACTGTCTTGGTGACCCGCTTGCCATGGCGCCAAGCAGTCTGGCCAGCACCTGAGATGTTGTCTGCTGTGCGCGTCACTGTGTCATCTACCACCAGCTGTACATCGTCCATCACGTCAGTGACGTCAAACATGCGGCGCAGGTTGCGGAACAAGCCATAGGGCGGGTGGCTGGGATCCAAATAATCCTGCAAAAATGGTAGGGCAATATAGGCATAAAATAAACTTAAGATGAAGCAAGCAAGACCAGCTGTGAGGCTTCAATGGCCATGGCAGCAACTGGTATTTTGTCAACAAGGTGGCCACAGGGGGGGCGGCCAAGCAATCTTGACATAACTTGGTGGCAGAAGCTTACCCTTGGGGGGAAAGAATAGGCATGCGCCAGGGCTGCGATGAACATCTCCACACAGATGAGGAAATCCTGGATGCCATCCCCAACATCCCCAGCATCATACGTTGACCAGGAGTGCGTGGCCTTGATGACCCCCAGTGTCACCAGCCCCGAGATCACCACCCCTTGCCAGAACGAGAAGAAAACCACTGCCTTGATGCAGATGAACTTGGACAGTGGGCGGATGGGCTTGAGCTCATCGTGTGTCCCATCATACAGCAGCACCAAGCAGTAGAGCGCCCATATCTGTGAAAAATTGGTGACGGCCATGATGTAGGGAGCTGCTGTGGTTAACGACAAGTGGCCATCCCCATAGATGCCCATCCAGGTGGCAAGTAGCGCTGCGAGTGTCATGAGTGGCCTCAAGATGACGTATGACAGCACGCCTTTCTTGCTTTCCCAGAAGAACTGTGCACCAGGCTCCCATGGCTTCACAATGTAGCTGACCGGCCATAGCTGCTTGATAGGGTCCTTGGTGGAAAAGTACACGTTCACGTCGCCATATTCTTCTTCCAAATACGCCAACAGGTAGCAGTAGAAGTTGTAGATGACATACGCCTCGTAGAACTCCCTAGCTGTGTTGAGGTACGGCCTGGCGTTCTGGAACCGGAGGGCAAACCAGGCGTCCACGGCATACACAGGCACCATCCACAGGATGCGTATGACCCTTATTTGCAGCTTTGGCCGTGAGAAGTACTCCAGGTGCATGGCCACCTGCAGCAGCAGCACTGCTTTGTCCCAACCCAAGCAATCCCACTGCGCAGAGCCACACAGCAGCTGCCAAATAAGGGCTTACCTCGTAGACTGTGACTGGCACTGCCAGCCAGACGAATATCCCGCCCACAAACCATGCTGCAACACCCAAGTCCACGGTGAGTGAGTTACCCAGGAGCAATGTGAGCTTCAGAGGAGTCCCAAAAGCTGGGCATGGACAGGTTGTGATCCTGACTAACGCCATACCTTGATAGTGTACGTTGTAGTTGTGCCTTCGAAACTCAGCAACCATAGCAGGTAGTGCGCCCAACAGTCCTATTGCCACGAGGCACCATATCTGCACGCCAGTGGGCACACACCAGGTTGGCACCGGTTGAAGCTCTCGAAGTGCATGTTCCGAAAGCAACGACAAAACCATTGTGTTCACCCACTGATGAACACATACACGAGCACTTACCGCCCGAAACACCCTCCTCAAAGGTATCCTTGGCGGAAACATCGTGACCAAGCGTGTGTTTTACCCGTGGCCCAAGGCCCCAGGTCTGTTTTTCGTTAGTGTTTGGGATGCTGCATGGCTCAAAGTGGAGATTCCTGGTCTTGGTTTGCGTGTGGACCAGATTATGGAGACTTTTAACGATGCAGCCACAAACTCTGTAGTAGTTAGTGCCAGAAGCAGCTACCTCGCCCGTGGTACCTTGCTTGCGTCAAGCACATGCATGCATGTTGCAACTTGGTTATTTGCCAACTTAACAGCTTTTGATGGCTACATTCACCTATACAGCGTTACGAAATACAGCAGCTGGGCAGTTTTGGTGCTGCTTGAACGACAGCAACGGATGTTGACGAGGTCACAGGAATGACCAACTCCCATCCCCAACATAAAATCGTAAAATTTGTTGGGACATTATCAATCCCAAATCCCAACGTTACTTTCTAGCCATGCCCGGGACCCTAACAATCCCCAAGTGAATTCGCCCAGTTCGCTTTGTTACGGCCGCCGCTCGAGCAGAAGGTTTTGCAGCAACGTACAAACTCCATCGCTGCTGCCTACTCCTTCCTTTCCTTGGTGCGGTGATTGCATGCTGTGAGCACCCGGGTAGCTTGTACCCAACGCAACAATGGTGAGTGCACCCTGCACCCTCGCTTGGCAGCACGCCATGCATGTGCACCCATCGTCCCAACAACTCTTGCATTTTCCAACTCACACTGCACTGCATGCACCCCTGCGTGCATCTAAATTCTGTACACTGAGCATCGGGGACTGCAGTTGTCAGGAATAGCAGGGGCATCCATATCACAGCCCACAGAACTGACTGGGCCCACCCCCGTTATGTGCCACCAGGACGCCCCACCAAAGCTGGCGATCGTCATGAAGGTTATTGGCCGCACCGGCTCCCGTGGCCAGGTTACACAGGTCCGCGTGAAGTTCCTGCACGATGAGGACCGCCTCATCATGCGCAACGTCAAGGGCCCCGTCAGAGAAGGTATTGGGGGATGGGGGAGCAAGCAGGTTGTATTGATTAGGAGTGGGGTTAGTGGGCAGGGGAGCAACCTGGGGCACAGCATAACACAGGCAAAGGCCTTTGAAGGGCAAACCTGGAGTACAAAGATACCGTGCCAGTGTATATATGGTTTGTCAGGGGCAACCTGTGGGAGTATGCATCTGCCATCCATAGCGCCCAGCTCATGGTTGCACCCCTGATGGCATGACTTGTAACCGGTGGTTGTACCCCTGGTAGCATGACTTTGCAGTTGCACACCTGATGGTAATGAAGCAGGTGGTTGACCCCACCCAACATCCGTGCCTCAGCAAGCTGAGAAACCTTGGTATCCTGCCGCAGGCGACATCCTGACCCTTCTGGAGTCTGAGCGCGAGGCGCGGAGATTGCGATAGGGCTGTGCGATATGCTTGCTGAGAAACCCAGCCTGGTTGGGTTTGGGGTGATACTGTAACAACTTCCACTATCTACAATGCCTAGATTGCGCCAAGGCCCTACAAGGCCACATGGCCCACACGCACCTGTGCAAGGGGGTCAGCATCGCTGTCCAGTCAGCGGTGCACTGGGGCAGTTGGGTGAACACTGGCCTCTGAGAACGCCTAGGGGGGGATGCACAGCAGAATACTGCTAGGACTGCCCCAGGATTCAACCTGCCCTGCACAGCAAACGCCAGCAGGACTGACAGCAGTTGGCGAGCATACATATGCACATCAGTGGGGCGCACAACGTTATCGCTTTGGCGTGGTTGTTCACCGTGCATACTCCAAGGGCGAGGTGCCCGGCCCTGGGGCCATGATGCCAGCTGTTGGGCCTCCACAGGGCTGATGGCCAGACGACACACAAACCATTTCCACCGCTGCATCTGATTCCAGGCTTGTGGCAAACCACTGGGGGGCGCAGGGACACCGCTTGGCGTGGTTGTCCACCGTGCATGCAAAAGGGCGATGGGCCACCACAGGCCTTGGGACCCCTTGGCCCAATAGGCCACCACAGGCCTGATGGCCATACAGCGCACACTCATTTCCACCCGTGCATCAAAGTCCCGGCTTGTGGCAAACCACAGCGCGCTGGGCTGTCACAGCACAAATATGCACAACAATCGCATGGCGCAATTGTCCCTGCTTACAACGGTCAATTCGAACTATCAGGCATACACGGCATCTGAAGGGGCATGCAATCCAGCCCGAGGTCATCGCAAGCAGGGGACTCATTCTATCTCAAGAAGTACTCAAACTTTGTACGTACAAACAGGCAGTGATATAAAAAGGATAGGTTTTGTCCCACGGCAAGGCTCTAGCAGCCAGCAGAATTACACGGACACCCAGTCAGAATCAAGCGCACCACTGAACAGCGTGTCAATACTAGGGTGTAGCCTCAGTCCTAGCCCCACTAGGGCGTACCCCAAGGTCTACATCTGCTTACACCTGGTACTAACTCTTCACCTTGCCATATCACCCAGGTCACACAACCCCAACCTAGGGTATTCACTCCAATCTACTCACCTCAGCCCCAACCTAGGGTTCTCATTCCAAACCATACCCCAAACCCCGACAAAACAGACTGCTCCCAGCATCACTTCAAACATCATTGGTAACATATTCCCTCACAATCAGCTCTGCGCCGCCCCCGCCAATGCCGCCTGCAGGGTTGCTTGCTGCTTGGCCGTTAGCCTGCTGGTGAGTTGTTGGAACACCTCCCCGGGCAGCGCCGACTGCATCTGCTGCAGCAGCACCACCATCTTGGTGAGCGTGGCTGGTTCTGCGTACTGGCTGCCATTGCCCACCACTGTGGCCAGCACCGACACCACCTGCGGCAACTGCGCGTTGCCCTGACCCAGCACCCTGCACAGGGTGGCACAAAGCACATGGTGTCAACAAGCAGCCATGCGCAGTGCATGATCTGAAAACCGCAGAGCATGGGCGAGTGGACGTGCATGAGCAGTGAGACTCATCAGCACAGACCGCCAATCCCCATCCAACACTCAAACATGCCAAACAGGACATCAAAAGATGATGAGGACGAGCATGATGATGACATCCACAGGCACCAAGACATCAGGGGCAGCAGCAGCATAGAAACACATGTACATCGGTATATGCACCCTCTCAACCTCTGACCACGCCCCTCACCTTGCATCCGAGGCCTCAATGAATCGCACCAGCTGCGCGTGCACCAGCTTTGCCTCCACCGTGTCCGCAGTGAGTGGCAGCGCCTTGACCCACACCGCACCCACCGCCGCACCATCCACCACATCCCCGTGCCCCTCCAGCACCTTGCCCAGCGCACTCACTGCGTTCTCGGTGGCCATCTCGTTGTCGTCAGACCTGCGCATGGGCGTAGGTGGCGAGGGGGGTTGATGCAGGGTTAAAGGGCGCGATACAGGGCGCGAGGGGTTTCTAAAGGACGCTTCTATAGGGCGTTGCTATAGGGCGCGAGGAGTTTCTATAGGGTTTCTTTAGGGTTTGTCATGACACGTTACTAATGAGTGCATGATCAGCTGCAGCGGGTGGATCACAACGCAGGGTTTAGGGTTTGAAAGGCATTGGGGTTGAATTTACAGTGCCATGCACCCTTGGGGTTACTCCCCTCGCATGTCCCCGCACCTTGCGTCTGGGCTGGTGATGACCGCTACCATCCGCTGCACCGCGTCCCCTGCGATTGCCCTGAAGGCATCTCGTCGGTGCTGCGCGATCACACCCAAGCCGTACACCGCGCACTGGCGCAGGGAGGGGTCGGGGTCCGTGCAGGCATCAAGGAGGATGGGCACTGCCTGCAACAAGAGGGGGTGGGGGGGAAGGTTGACACATGCATTCCAAAGGAGACAGCAGTATCTGCCAAGTCAATTGGTGGCTCCACACCCACTCCAAGCCAGCCAGGGTAAATTGCGCCAGCACCGACAGTTGTATTCTATTACGGTTTACACCATTGATGGTAAGTTTCTTACATGCATGTCAACAATACATATTTATACACTATTATCATTGTTATAACATGCATGTCAACAACACATCTAGATCATCAAATACACTTCATAAGTCACCTCATGGTAAATCGAAATTTCCTCCCCCCCACACACCCCACGCACCTGCGCCATGTACTTTGCCGCGCCCGCCGGCGAGTGCTCCAGGATGTCGTCAATGATGCAGATGCCGATGCGCCGCTCCTCGGCCGACCGCGCCTTTTGCAGCAGCGTCCCAATCATGCCCGTCAACCTGTCCACATAGGCCATCGCACCGTCCTGGTACAGCCGCATCACCGTGGTGAGGCACGAGGACAGCTGGTCCAGCAGCTCCTCCTCTTGCTCGTTCTCCTCCTGCGGGATGGTGTGCGTGTTGTGAATGAGAGCCGACGGTGTTATGTGTCAGGTACTGTGCCTGTGGGTGGTGATTATATGTCTATTTTGTGGGCGAGGGGAGTCCAATGGACAGCGGTACAAACAGGCACATGGAATCGCCTGCTGCCATGCCAGGCATTGGAAAAATATCCAGCAAACTCATTGGTGCATCACCAACATCACCACCCAACCACCACCAGCACCACCACCACTACCACCACCACCACCCACCCACCTCCAGCGCCTCCGCCTCCTCCTCGTCAAAGTCCTCAGCCTTGCGCCGCTCCGCCCGCTCCTGCCGCCGCTCCTCGCTGGTGGCAAACACACCGCCCAGGCGCTCAAACAGCACCCCCAGCTGGTCTGGGGTCAGCAGTTTGGGCCCCTCCACCACGTCAATGAGGTCGGTCACTGACTCCAGCATGGTGGCTAGCACCTCCTGGTCGGGCTCCTGGGGTTGTGGGGGGAGGGCATGGGTGGGTGGGGATAGGAGGAAAGTTAAAGCAGGGGGAGGGGGAGAAAGAAGTGGAAGGGAAGGAGGTAGGTGTGAGTAGCGTCCTGTTTATTCGTTACCAAGCCCGATGCAGATCAAAACCCGCCTTGGTTGCATGCACGTCTGGGTATGCGACGCGGTGATGCAAGGAAGAATAAATAGAAAGCACATGCACCCAAGCACTCCAGTCCTGGAAACACGCCCACCAGCTCCATACCCAACCCCAGGAACTCGCCGCCACCCCCACCCGCCACACCCCTTGCTCCCCCCACCCCCCACCTTGGTCATGGCCTCCATGAGTGGCCCCCATATGTAGTCCAGCATGGCCTTGACAAACTCATGCGGCACGCGCCCCTTGTCAGCCGCCAGCGACGCCGATCGCAGCAGCTCCGGCATGGAGGACACCGCTGCAGCCCGCACCTCCTCGTGGAAGTAGAACTTGAGCAGGGGGACCATGATCTTGGTCACCTGGGGGGTGTTGGATTGGGTGAGATCGGGGACGGATTGGCGACGGGATGAGATTGCATTGGATTTGGTTGGTGAGATGTGATTGGATTGGAATCGGGCTTCGGATCGCATCAAGTTGCATTAGATTGGAGGCTGGGACAGGGAGGAAGCTGGATGAATTTTGATGGGGAATATACTTTGGGTTGCAGCGCGTTAGACAGTAAATGACTGCCACCACATCACCCCTTGTAGGAACCAACGCTACCAAAGCCGCCACCGCCACCACCACCCACCTCCTCCACATAGGGTGCAAACCCATCCTTCAGCTCCTCCACATAGCAGCACAGCATGTTGCACGCGGTGGCCTTCTCCTCAAGCACGCTGGTCTTGATCATGATCTTACGGTCGCCAAGGTAGATGGTCTCAATCTGGGCAGGATGGGGGAGAGGGGGATTATGCAATGCATGTGACAGCATGTAGCACCCTAGCGGTTTGCAAATCTTGGGAACCCATGGCCACCTTCCTCTCCTCCAGACACTTACTGGCACATCTCTGCACCCATTACCAACTACTTGCATGCACTTTGCCAGTGATAATCGACTTAATCACAAGCATCGATTTGACAAGATTTTCAATTCCCTCGTCCCCATCCGCATCGACATTACAGGTCATAAACAACACCATGGTACACCGTGATCATTCCCATCCCCACCTCCTCATCCCCGTCGTCCCCTTCATCCCCATCCGAGTCGGCGTCAGTGACATGCACATCCGGCTTAAGCTGCGCCGCTTGCAGCAGGGGGGGCATCACCACCGACAGGTAGGGGAGGAACTCCTCCTTGAGGCACTTGCACAGCCGCGCACCCGCCTGCAGCATGTAGCTGGCGGTGGGGTCGTCGGGGTCCATTTGGCTATTCTGCAGGCAAGAATGGGGGAATTTGAGGAAGGTGAAAAGTGGAGGGGGGCATACAGGGAAGATGGGTGGCATGTAGGTGTAGAGGGGGAGGTGGGAGAATTTAGCAAGGGTGGGGGCTGTGCATTTGCTTGTGTGTGTAGTGGCAGGGGCAGGTATTGGATACGGCAATCGCAACTCAAGCCTACCCCCCCCCCCCCCTCCCACCCCACCACCACCCACCTGCAGCATCTGCATGAACTGCATCACCAAACACCACCGCCAACGCCACAAAGCCCCAAACCCCTCCACCACCACCACCCACCTGCAGCATCTGCATGAACTGCATCACGTCCTGCGCGTCCGCCCTGAACCTGTCTCGCCCCACCGCCATGCCCACCAGGCTGATGCACTCCAGGGCCTTGGCGCGCAGCAGCTGGTGGCTCTTGTCGCTGGCGGCAAGCAGGATGTGCTTCAGCAGCGGCATCACGCTGTCGTACCACTTGACAAACTCGGCCTGGGCGCAGTCGGCCACGCTGGCCAGGGCGGTGAGGGCGCCCTCCTGCGGGAGGGGTTGGTGGGGTGTGTGGGTGGGGTTGTTAAGGTGGAGATTGCATTGTAGGGCCACTGGGTGTGTTGAGTAGCACTTGCACATTACTCACACCGACCTTGCTATGGCGCCACACACAGTATCAACCCATGGACGAGTCACCACGTGCACCCCTCCACCACCATCCCACCATACCACAGACCCCGCACCTGCACCAGCTTCTTCCCGTTCTGCAGCAGCGCCAGCAGCTTGTGAATGAGTGAGTCCAGGTAGGGCGCCATCAGATCCTGGTCGCAGTTCTCGCTGAAGTTGACCACAGCAGCGGCAGCATGCGCCTGGCGGGGAAGGAGGGTGCGAAATTTACGGGTGAGGACACAGCATGATTGGAAAAGGCTTCAGGAATCCCTTGTATAAATGGTTGTGCATGTCCATGGCCATGCTAACATGAGGGATACGCCCACATCAATGGCCATGCCTGTGCGTGACATTCCCCGTCCATGCAGATACCCTAAACCCTAAACCCTACGCATGTGCCCACATGCACTAGCCACAGCCACACCATGCTCCACAGGGGAGTGCATGCGTCAGCCACCTCGAGGGGTCACATGCACCACATTGCACCCTATACTGCGTCTGCCCACCCCACCCGCTCCACGTGTTACCGCCAGTTGTTGGAAAAGCCGTCCATGGCTGCCACTCAAGGTGTCAGAACCACAGTTGTATAATTTTAACGCCCGTGGTTACCCACACCATCCCACGCATGACGCCCACACCTTCCACCAACTAATGCCCCACCTGCACCCTAGGGTTGTTGAAGTCGTCCATGACCGCCAGCAGCCCCGGCAGAATGCGCGCATGCTGCTCCTTCTGTATGTCTGGCCCAAGGTCGGTGCACATCTGGCCAAGCGCCTGGCAGGCTGCCCAACGGATCTTGGGGTGGGGGTCTTGCAGGCCCTGCGGTGGCAGGTGGGGGGCGGGTTTGGCATTTTACTAAAGATCTTGTATAATAAGTATTCATAATACAAAGCAAAGTCCTTCATTTTACTTTTGTAAAACAGCTACTTTGCGGCTGAGGGGAAGCATTCGCCAGGCAGTCCCATGTCCATGTGCCATGTTGGGCACGCGTCCTTGCATTGTGCATTGTGGCGTGTTACCCCTAGATTTACCTCCTTACCCCTACACCTGGCCTTGCGCCGAGACATGCCCACCTCTGCGCACGGCAAAACCTCACTCCCACTATTTTCCCATGCAACCCGCCACCATGCACCACCACCCCACCACCCACCTGGATGCACAGCGCCACCAGCCCGTCCATCCCCTTGAGCATGACCTTCACACACCCCTCGGCGATCTGGGCCAGACAGATCAGTGCAGCATGGCGCTTCTTCCAGTCACCATCCGCCATCAGGGCAGGCAGCGCCTGGCCCGCCATGGGGACGATGGTGTTCCCACCGAGGGCAATGGCCACCCTGTCGAGGCACTCCTGGCCAAAGTCATAGAGTTCCCCTTCCCCCTCGTTCTCGTGCTTGTCGGTGTCGGCGTTGTGCCACAGGGGGTCGTCCTGCGGTGGGGGGTGGGGGGTGGGTGATGGCGGCGGTAGGTGCGGTGGGTGTGCGGGTGCAGACTGCGCCACTGCAGGCGGGATGCGTGGCACCTAGCCATTGCAAGTGCCTCCTACTGCCCCACCCAGCCGCACACAGTGCAATCACTCCCAATTGCCTTTGTGAGGCATCCCCTGTGCCCCAACCCGCTGACTTCAACTTGCATGTACCCGGTTGTGCACCAGACATGAGTGCCGCACTTTGAGATCCACCCACACCCACACCCACCCACATGCATCCAGCCACCCACATCCTCCCATGCCCATGCACAAACACCACCCGCCAGGTCTGCCACTCTGCTCACCTCCACATCCAAGAGGAATCCCAGCAGGATCTGGAACAGCTTCTAAAAATCCTGAACCCTAAACCCAAAACCACTCTGCTCACCTCCACATTCAGGAGGAAGCCCAGCAGGATCTGAAACAGCTTCCCCAAAACCCTAAACCCTACACCACTCTGCTCACCTCCACATCCAGGAGGAACCCCAACAGGATCTGGAACAGCTTCCCCAGAAAGTCAGGCAGCTTGCGCATCATCCCAGGGGCCTTCTCACGCGCCTCGCACAGCGTGACCACAAACTCGGCTGCCAGCTGGCGGGAAGAGTCCTCAAGGCTCTCCGCCTCGGCGATCTGCAGGGTTCAGAGTTTAATTCAGGGTTTTCAGTTCGGTAATTAGGGTGTTTTAAGGATGGAGTAGGGCATGCGTGCAAAGCTGGAGCGGCCAATGGCGTGGCAAGACTTTCTGTGCAGTTTTGCCGGATGATTGGGCAGATATTGCATTCTTTGCGTGTGCTTAATGCACGCGATGCACCTTCCCCGCTTGCATGCCAAGTTGGAACCTGATTGCCGGCTGCAGAGGCGTGTGCATGCCGCGGATGGTGATGCGATTGGTGGGGCTGTGTGGTGATGCTGTTGTATGCCGGTGCCTCGCCCATTTGGGCAGAGCCTGTGCAGATCAATCAGCCCCTGATCCAGCCCGACCCTTTCATGCCCGGCCCCCCATCACGCCACGCACCTGCAGCATTGCCCCCACCACCTGGACCAGGTACTTGCGCAGGAAGCGCGGGTGCTCCTCAGCAACCTGCGCACACACACCACCACAGGTGCCACGTCAGCATCAGGGGCAGCCGTCACCGCATGCGCCAGCCATGTGCATGCATGGCGAGGCAGGTTTGGCCAATGAGTTAGTAGGCGTGTATGCTCCACATCTCTAGCATGCAAAATGGGGCCTCCCCAGATATCAGTACGCACATCCTCCGCAGCCGTAGCATGTGTCAATTGGACCATGATCACCAGGCCCATGCCATGCTTCTGCATGCATGCATATGTCCCATGCACATGTGTACAGCCCTGTGCATATGTGTACAGCCCTCCCACAAAGTCCCAGCATGGCCACATGTCCCATGCATGGACCCCAAATTCCAGCAAAGTGCACATGCCCCATGCATGGACATCTAAACATTAGCCACTGAGAAACCCTGGCAGCACCTCCAGCGCCACACCCCCAGCATGTGGCCCCAAAACCCTACCCATGTGGCCCCCAACCCTAGCGTGCCCCACCTCGATGAGCATCTCCAGTGCGTCCTGCGCGTGCACCTCCTCATTTGCGTTCAGCGCGCTGCCAATGACTTGCAGCATCCCGGGGATTGTGTCCTGGAACTTGTCGCGGTCGCTGGGGCTCTCAAGCTCCTGGGCAATGCTAGTGGTCGGTTGGTTGATGCCATGCAGTCATTGTACAAGCATTCCAGCAATTTAGCCAAGTTAGCAGCCAGTCTTGCACATGTGGCGCCGACGTCAATTGGCTCTACATGCAATTGGTCAGGTAGCTTAATGTCAAGCACTTTACTCGGGTTTGCATGCAATCAACCACAATGATGTGCCGCTCCTCAACTCCCGAGCAATGCGGCTGCACCTGAGAAGGCAGCATTGACCAACGTCGACATCTCAGCAGAAGCTTTACCACACACACTGCTTGACCTACCACCACCACCACCACTGGGGGCTGGTGTGCCTCACCACATACACTTCGCTTTACCCACACCCACCACCACCACCACCCGCACCTCTATGAAAGCGGTGGCCGCCCGCATGGCCGCCACCTGTACGTTCATGCTCTGGTGCGTGAGGGCGCCAGCAAGCACCTGGTGCAGCGTGCCCATGTACACCTGCAGGGTGTAGGGTTAGCATTAGGGTTTAGGGTTAAGGTTTAACAGCATGCTGAGGTACATCTGCAGGGGGAAAATCAGAGTGGACATTAGGGGAGTGCATGGAACCATGGATACGATCATGAGTGAGGGCTTGCGCGCACTTGAACGAGTACACGAGCATCACAAGGGACATGATCATGGGCTGAGCATGGCCATCAATTAAGACATGAGCGAGGACTAGGGCATTGGTATCAGCGGGGGCATCACCTGCAGCGTCGACATCACGTAGTGCGCCAGCTGCGCGAAAATGGACAGCGCGCTCTCCATCAGCCCCTCCACGCCGGACTGCACACACTGGAACATGAAGGGCAGCAGCTCCGGCCAGCCCTGCTCCTCGATGATGCCGGCAGCCAGCTCTGCCACTGTGTCGCACACCTGGGCAAGGTGGGTGCACGGGTGGGTGGGTGGCCCACCCAATGGGGGCGCGTGGAGAGGACATGGCAGTCACTTGATAGTGGTTGCGCATCCATGGCAGGTGCCACCACGCACGCGTACAGGAAGATGACTGCCACTCCTGCCTGTTGTAGTCGTCAACCCCAAGCCAAAGATACCCAGCAGGCACAAAAGCAACCAAAGACATCAAGCAAAGGTGCGGGGACGTGTGCAGCGCCTGACAGCCAGCATGGCCCAAAAGGTTCCCTCGCATGGCATGCTGTACAGTTTGACCCTTGCTTTGTGTGCACCCCATACCTTTTTTACAATGGAGCGCTGCTGCTCCTCCCGTATGCATGCCAGCAGCTCGTTCTTGACAAACGCCTGTGAGGGGGGGTACTCCATCACCACTTGCACCCAGTAGCAGTACATGCCGCCTTGCAGTGCGTGCTGTGTGAAGCAAACAGTGCACAATAGTGTGAAATCTCCTTGGACTGGTTCCAAACACGGTGCCTACCTTGGAGTTGGGGGCGAGCCTTGGCCAAAGTGAGGGATCATCTTTGGTCAGCACCTGCAAGTCCCCAATACACATGCTGTCAACCTGACCTACCGAGCAGTGGGCAAGTGCCCCTCTGGGCAGTGTTCCACATCCGTTCAAGCGTGCGTGCCTCAAAAACAGGGCAGTACCTTTCTCAGGAGCACGGCAGACAGAGCACGGGACTCCAGGTGGGGTGACCTTCGCAGCACGGTGACAAGGTTCGAGGCACACAGGTCCACGTTCTGCTTGGACGTCGTGAAAAGCTCCTCCGCTTTGGAGCGCTGGGCGTTGTCTGGGGACATGAGCAGTTGCACCATCTGCTCAAAGGCGCCCTGGTCCCCGCTCAAGATGGCTTGCACGTCTGCCGCAGACATTGCGTCCAATATAGGGCAAGATGCGCCTGATGGCCAAGGCTACAACCCAGTTACGGTACCGGGTGTGACAGGGAGCACGCTGGCTGGATAGCACGTTAGCAGCGCCGTATGGTCAAGGGGCTGCAGAGGCTCCAAACTGGGGGGATGCCTGGCGGCAGTATGCAATGGGTCCTGTATGCATGCAAGTGGCAACCCACTCAGTTGTCTACCCCAGCGAAGGCTTCACGCATAGACTGCTGCACCGCTCTCGGCACAGGTATTCGCTTCAATCGCCGCAGCCCACCTTGTTACAGGGTGCTGCTGTTTTAGGTTGGTTTAAAAATATTTTGTTCGAATATTAGGAATTCTGCCCCCACCCTCCACAATGCAAAATGTACCGGCAATGCACATTGACCCACCCCCAGCTCAAGGGTCCAAATGTTCCCACTTGGGCGCTTTGCTCGCCACAGAGTTTGCAAACTGGGCAGTACCGACGCATTGCACAGCAGATTGCAAGCCGTGAAGCAGTGAACAGCACCGCAATACAAGCCTCATTGCAGTATCGGCTTTTGCTTGACACCCTGTGCTCCAGGAGCGCTGTGCAAACGGCAGTACTGGGCACCCACCATTTGCATCTCAACTTTTCTAGCTCTGTATCAGTTCCTGCAGTAGCAGCGCGGTACATAACGTCAGCCCTGGTTCTCCCTGAGATATATTTACTTGCTAGCCTAGGCTGGACGCCTTCCATCATACCAGCTGGTTTCAGCCAAGTCACCTGTGTAGACAATAACCATGCAGAGGCTTGCACACAGCACTGCCACCAAGCAGGTGGGCCAGGTTGCCAGAACAGCAAGGAGCGTGTTCAGACGGTTACAACACAGCGGTAGCCAGTACCTTGCAGGCAGTGCAGCATACCACTGCAGGGTGGGTCAGCAAGTGCACAGCAGGACCCTCCTCACCTCCACCACAGCTCGCTGCCTGAGGACCACTTGCAGCCAGGCTGGTGTGGAAAGTGCTGTTGCCAGCCCCCCAACAAGCGTACCACAGTCAGCTTTCTCCACCAACACCCGGAGCTTCACCAAGCGGAGGACACGTGTGCGCGAGATCACGGCAAGTGCCCAGCATGGGCATGGTGCACAAGAGAATGAAGCCCAACTGGGCTGAGTGGGTTGCTTTCCTCCACAAGTAAATATTAATGCCACTGAAATTCAACTGCTATCTGGTGGTTAATGTGGGTGTTGCTGCTGCTGCAGGGTGGGGAGGATGGAGGTGCATCGCTGGTAGGCAACACCTACACAGTGCAAGGGTGGGTCCGGACAGTGCGCAATCAAAAGACCTTTTCCTTCATGGAGGTAATGATAATACACATCCGCTGCACATGCACACCACAGCCTGCTTTGTAGCAGCCTCATCTAGCACGGTGCAAACCAGCACCTCGCTAAATGCTGGGTTTGTGGCATGGCATTAGCCCGGCCCGGCAGCAGACTCATTCGGATGCCATTGGTGCGGTTCAGGTGAACGACGGATCCCTGCTGAACGGCTTGCAAGTGGTTGTGGAGCCGGGCACCCCTGGCTATGAGTGCCTGGAGGATGGCAGCATCAACACGGGGGCGGCCGTGATGGTGAAAGGGACCCTGGTGGAGTCCCCGGGAGGCAAGCAAAAGGTACAGCATCTAGTTTTTGGGATGGAATGTGAAGGTTGTGATGGTGTGGTGGCAGATGGCGCGATGGTAGCCTCGCTGGGACTGGGATGCCCAGCACTGCTGCATGCAATGATGCCAACGGGCGTTCCATGCCATGCCATGGCGAGCATTAAATTTGCATATTTCAAGTACCCCTTTTTGCATCCTTGACCACCGTTTTTACTGCAGTTGTTCACCAGGCAATGTGGCCAAATTATCCAATATGTTGTATATGTGTTTTCCAAACGCACCCAGCATGTCCATGCCTCAACGGCTGCATGAGGCTGAGGCGGTGGCATTGGCAGATGTTGGTGGCGTTGCCCTCCATGCATTTCTCCAAATCTACTGTACCCAGTTGCATTCTTCCAGCCAAGTGATGACCCACATCCACCACACCACTCACATCCACCACACCCACCACACCACACCAGGTGGAGCTGAAAGCAGAGGAGGTCCAAGTGGTTGGCACCTGCGACGTCGCCTCCTACCCGCTCCAGAAAAAGCGCCACACCCTGGAGTTTTTGCGCAGCGTGGCGCACCTGCGGCCGCGCACCAACACCATCGGCGCGGTCATGCGCGTGCGCAGCGCCCTGGCCTTTGCCACGCACCAGTTCTTCCAGCAGAATGGGTTCCAGTATGTGCACACGCCGCTGTTATCGGCTTCGGATTGCGAGGGGGCAGGAGAGATGTTCCAGGTGAGAAGGGTTTAGGGTTTTCAGTATGTGCACACGCTGCAGCGGTCTGCATCGGGCTGCGAGGGGCTGGGGGAGATGTTCCAGGTGAAAAGGGTATTAGGGTTTAGGGTTCTCGGTGAGGAGGGTGGAGTATCAAATTGCGCCCACTCATGGCGATGCATGCATGGGCGCATGTACCATATATGCACTTACTGTGGGAGTTTCCAATTGCGGTTTCTCTCATGCATATGCGCACACAGCCCACCAGCTATGTGCACCCTGTGCCGGTGACCACAATGATCAGTGAGTATGAGAAGGCGCTGGCAGGGGGGAAACTGCTAAATTACCATCATTTAGCTGTGGGAGTTTCGCAGGGGCTTTCCTCGCCTCATGGAAACGCCTAGCGCCATTGTAAATCGCTCACCCGGCTTTGCAAGGAAATGCCTACTACATTCACTCTGATCGATTCATTCACCCCTGTCGCTGACAGAATGCCACGTGGCACCTGCGTAGGTAACCACCATGATCAGTGAGTATGAGAAGGCGCTGGCAGGGGGTGTGCCCACTGGGGATGAGCTGCAGGCGCTGCGGGAGCAGGTGGAGGCGCAGGGCTTGGCGCTCAAGGCAATCAAGAAGGAGGGGAATCTAGTGGATCTGCCGGAAATCAAGGCGCAGGTAGGGTGTAAAACCAGAAACAAACTTGGTAGATTTGCCAGAATTTAGGCGTAGGTAGGTGTAAAAATGCAAAACAGGAATGTAATTGAATGGTACAATTGAATGGTTGGTTACCAGCCGGAATCCTCGTGGAAGGGCATCCACACAATCCTGGGAAGGGCAACTCCGGTCCCGAGAGGAAGCATAATAGGGACAGCTGCATATGGAATATCAGGTGTACCCCAACTTGAAAACAAACGTTTCACCGACAGCTTTGCTACTGATCCCTTACCCCAGTCACACATGACCCCGGCGTGCGCACCATCTACCGCCCTGACCATTCACCCCCCGCACACCATCCCCTGCAGATGCAGCAGGCAGTGAACACTCTGCTGGCCCTCAAGGGCGAGCTCCAAGACGCAGAGGCGCGCGCTGCCGCTGGCCAGGGGCTGCCGCTGACGTCAGCAGGCAAGGTGGATTACAGCGGCGACTTTTTTGGCAAGCCCACCTACCTGACGGTGTCTGGGCAGCTGAACGGGGAGATGTATGCCACGGCCCTGGGGGATGTGTACACGTTTGGTGCGTGGCAGTCGTATAATTGTTTACAGATAAACCATAAGATGTTTTGCTGGGAAAATGTGTAATCGTCTCACATCATCACATATTTTGTACTGATTTAATCTTATTCATATAAGTCAAGGAAATGAACATAGTTATTCTCCGCCAACCCCTGGGGTGGACCTATCGCACACACAAATACCAAACCCATTACATGCGTACCAAAATTGCGCATGCTGCTTTGTAGGCTCCTTGCATCGCACACGCAATGTTAACCTCTCATATGTACCCTCGCATGCCCATGCCTCCACTACCCTTCCCACTGCCAAATCCATGCCAAAAGTGCACTGGAAACACTCGCTCCCTTTCTCACCCCCCCCCCGGGTTGTTTGCAGGGCCCACCTTCCGCGCCGAAAACTCCAACACAGCCCGCCACTTAGCGGAGTTTTGGATGATCGAGCCTGAGATGGCATTTGCAGACCTGGCAGATGACATGGCATGCGCAGAGGCCTACCTCAAGCACTGTGTCAAGTACATCCTGGAGCACTGTGCGGGGGACTTGGCGTTCTTTGAGGCGCAGTACGAGAAGGGCTTGCGGCAGCGATTGCAGGTGGGTGGGTGGGTGGGTGAATGGCCAACCAGGTGCAGTGAGCAGATAAAAGCCAAACCCTGAAAACCGCACACCTCAGGGAGGTGGTCTGGCAAGCCCTTAACCACCGCAACCTTAATGGGTTGTAGGTGTTTTGGTGCACCATGAACTACAAAAGTGAACCCAAACCCTAATTAAAACCGAGGACGCGGGTGAGCGGCCCATTGCCACATACACATGGCGGCTGACTGCTGCAACCTATAAACTGCTGCACCCTATAACCCTTAATCGTGGCATGTTTCACACCCTCAGGATGTGGTTGACAAGCCCACTGTCACCATGACCCATATGCGTGGGTTGGGGCTACCGTCCCTAGAGAAACCCTAACCCCTTTCGCTATCAAATTTCCACAAACCCCGCACTCCAGGACGTGGTTGACAAGCCCTTTGCCACCGTGACCTACACGCGCGCCGTGGAGCTGCTGCTTCAGTCTGGCCACGGCTTTGAGTTCCCTGTGCGGTGGGGCGCCGACCTGCAGAGCGAGCACGAGCGCTACCTGACCGAGGTGGTGTTCAAGGGCACCCCCCTCATGGTCACCGACTACCCAAGGGAGATAAAGGTAGGGGAAGGAGGGGAGGGTCAATTACCAGGGATTTGTGAGGAGTGCTAACCCCTTGAGCACCACCCAATCCCTGCATACAGGCTTAAAACAATCCTACGCAATCCTGTGCGCTCTCTGAGAGCATGCCATTGTGCACCCAACAAAATCCCACAGTCCTATGCTCGTCCTACTGCACGCACCACACTCTTTTCCTTCTCACATTACCCACCACCAGCACAACCACCACAGCAGCACCGCCACCGCACCCACGCTCCCCCTGCAGGCTTTCTACATGCGGCTGAACGAGGATGGGCGCACCGTTGCCGCCATGGACCTGCTTGTGCCCCGGGTGGGTGAGCTGATGGGGGGTAGCCAGCGGGAGGAGCGGCTTGATGTGCTCATGGAGCGCATGGTGGCTGCGGGGCTGGACCCGGAGGAGTACTGGTGGTGCGTGGGTGGGGGTGGGGGGAGGTCCGGATGGTGGTGGCGGGGTGGAACCAGAGGAGTACTGGTGGTGTGTGGGTGGGGGTGGGAGGTTCGGATGGTGGTGGTGGCAGGGTGGATTCAGAGGAGTACTGGTGGTGCGTGGGTGGGGTTGGAGGGGGTGTGTGTTCTACTAATGGGGAGTTAGTGATTCACTGACCTTGATTTGCAAAGGAAACACACTGAATTTGCTTGGCCACGTTTGCGTTTAGGGGTTACTACATAGCCCATGGCGAGTAGCATAACCTCTCCACCACATATGCACCACGACTGGATGTACCACAAAGTAAGCTGCAAGTTGCTGGCCAGAAATGTTTGATGAGGGTTGTGTGCCTGCTCGCGTGCAGGTATCTGGACCTGCGGCGGTACGGGTCGGTGCCCCATGCAGGGTTTGGGCTAGGGTTTGAGCGCCTGGTGCAGTTCAGCACAGGGGTGGAGAACATCAGGGATGTCATCCCCTTCCCGCGCTTCCCTGGACACTGCGAATTCTAGAAGCTCTTGTGATCCTCATGGCTGCTGCAGCATAGATGGATGGCTGGCTTGTTCAAAGCATGCAGCTGCCAAGGGTTGGGGCAGCAGGTGGTAGATTGGGTTTGTAATGTAATACATACTAAGCATGCGGCATGGAGCATGGCATGGATGGGGGTGGGGGGATTTCAGAGTGATGCGGTTCACCAAATCAACATTGCAATCATGACCCTTGATAGCACCAGTGGTAGCTACTAGTCTGCTTCAGATTATGTTTCTTAGGGTAGATGTCTTCCCGTCATTCTGGTTTTGCTGGGATAGTTTTGCAAACACATGACTTGGTCCAAGCTGCTGCTGCAGATGTGCCACAATGCTACACTGTTCAGCCCTTCCTGTAACCGGTTGCTTTGCAGCTTTGGGGAAGTGTTTGCAGCGCTGATGTTGTTACAACAGCCGGTGGCTTAAGCAAATTTGTGCTCTAAAAATGCCATGGCTACATCGTATGATAATCAGGACAGCTTGCACTGCATGACTGATGTACGCCTTTTTTAGAGAAAGAAAAGAAAAGAAAATAAAACAGACGCCAAAGGCGTAAATAAGGCGGCATAGCAACTACGCATAGCCCCCAAGTCAAGTCAGTCAGGGAAACCGTCCCTCGGAGGGAAAAAGGTAGTGGTGGTACTGTGGGGAGCAGGGGAGGTGCCGGCAGGAAATAAAGAGGTGCCTAATATATAGTTGTCATTGCATGCTTCACTCAGCTGTCTGACTGGGCTGGTGCACCATTAATGCCCAGTCAGACGCCAGTCAGACCTTATCATGGCATGATGCCAGCCTGGGGAGGCTAGGTGACAAAAAAAAAAGGTTATTTTAAGACAGAAGCTGATGGACATTAATAGAAAGAAAGAAAGAAAGAAAGAAAGAAAGAAAGAAAGAAAGAAAGAAAGAAAGAAAGAAAGAAACAAACAAACAAACAAACAAACAAACAAACAAACAAACAAACAAACAAACAAACAAACAAACAAACAAACAAAACGCCCCCACACACGGCGGCAAACCACAACCAGCAATGTTGAAAAACACAGACAAGCCGGGCAGCAACCAGTGGAACATGGCGTGGGTAACAAGGGCATAGCACCTAAGCATAGCCCCGATTAATTTCTGTCAGTGTATGAGTCACGGGGAGCAAAGTACGAGCTGGCAGTGGTAAAGCGGGGACGGGTGCGGCGTGAATTATTAGGCTGGGCTGACATGGCGAGGGGTGGCGGTGGGGGTTTGGACAGGCTGAGTGGACGGACCAGGGGATTGCAGAAGCTGGGGGACACTAGGACAATAAGAGGATCAGATCCCAAATCCCAAGCACCATTGCAGCTGCCAGACTGGCGGCGTCGTCTAGTACCCTGGATGACTACTTAGTGTCACAGCGACACACTGGCAATCAGACTGTACAACGGATACCCGCAGGTACGTACAAAAACGCAATACAACCGGGTACCTGGGGGTACAGCATCGCGATACAAAACTTCAAGCAACTTAATAATGTACTCCTATTATACCAGCAGCTGCTGGATACTTGCACAAATTGCATATTGTGCTAATTAATATGCATAGTTTAAACAAAGAAAATGGAATGTATGCTACTAGCTACTTGGCGCCATTGCGCAATCCTGCTAAGGCCGTTGAACCAAGTATACATGATCCCTGTTAGTGCCTTTGACAAGCCCCAGGACCTGGTGGCAAGGCGGGAAAATGCATGACTCGGTGGGAACATGTTTGCGCAAGCAGTGCGCAATGCACGTATGCGCCGGGTACAGATGGTATGGTCCATACTCCAGGAGAAGGGTCCATACGGTATAAATGGCCTGAAGGCCGCTTGAAAAACAATGCGCAGACCAATTACCAGATTGGCGCACAAAAATGGGATCCCATGGGAAAATGGGATTGGTCAGCTTCTGAGAAAAATTGCCAACTGGCACAACTAACTACCGTGATGTGTAACCTATACATGATGTCCTGCAGCATCACTGATATGAACATATCGCTCCGCAGCAGGCTGAGCAGGCTGAGCACCAACCCCTGCAGGCAGTCTTTGCCTCCAAAGCCCTGTAAAGTAGCTAAATAAATGGATTCAGCTACTAGCAAGTGGGCAATCCCACAATGTCCCTTGAACAAGTAAGGTCTAAGTGGGTGCTTTGCCAAGCCCCATGTGGCAAGGCATAAAATTGCATATGCCTTGGTGGGAACATGTTTGCGCAATTGCGCAGTGCACAGCGGATCAGGCGGTCCATATCTTAGGAGTAACTTGGCCCAAGGTTACCGGGTACGTGTTGTAAAATAAAGCCGGGCTGCAGCCAGTAGAAAAACATTGCGCAGACCAATTGCCAGGTTGGCGCACAAAAAAATGGGCTTTGCTTCAGAGAAAAATGCCAATGGGCATAACTAATTTACCTTATACATGATATATCTGCGGCGGGCTGAGAAGCCAATGGCAAACTGCATAGCCAAACGGGCGGTGAGCCGGCTATCACTATATCACCAACTGGTTGCAACCCCTGCCGGAAGCCTTTGCCTCCGAGGCGCCTTGGCAATTTACCAAACCTTACCGAGGGGCACCACATCCTCAGGTGCTGGGCACCCCCTGGCCCAGTGCAGCCGCCACCTGGCCGTGCAGGTAGCTCCACACCCCCCGGGGTGAGCTGGCCACTTGGAAAAACCCTGTGCTGGCGCCAGTGGCGTTGTCAGCGGCGACGTCACCGGCCACAGTGCTGACAGCAGCATCAGCTCCCTTGCCAGGGCTCGAGGCGCCACTGCCAAACGCTGCGCTGAGCCAATCCTCATCACAGGTGGAACCCCCATAGAATGATGTCGTTGGCTGGGATGATGTTGACAGGGGCAAGGGGGATGGTGAGGAGGTGTCTGGGGCAAAAGGGCCACTGTTGGACAGCTGGATGCCAGCTCCGCAGCTGATGCTGATCGTCTGCAATGGGCACGATGAGGTGTTATCATCATTTCACAACACAGCAAGCAGCTGCACGGTGACGATTCAGAGTCAAGGAGCTCCCCTAGGGCAATCAAGGCAAACGCAGGGTATGCACATGCATTGTGTCAATATTCATGCAATGGCCAACAAGTGGATCGTAACTCCCAAAACTCACATGTAGCAAATTGAACTTCAATGGAACGCCCGCAAGCACCCAGTACAGTCTGTCAGCTCCACGCACGTGACAGAGCATTGAGCAAACAACCAGGTGCCATCACCAGGCTCCATGCACGCCGTACCTTGAGGACCGGCTGCGCAGCTGCCCACTCGTTGGCATCCGCCCACACCTCTTCCTTGTACTCCTTGGTGCCACGTGGAGCGTAGGGGGAGCAGATAATGTCCCACTCCCCCTCTTCACACTTGGCCTCCAGCTGCATTTCCAGGGCACAGGCCTCGCCCTTGGCCGCCTCCAGCTCAAGGGTGAGAGTGTCAACGTGCTGCTGGTAGCAGTCCAGCTCAACGTTGATCTCGTGGTGCTTCCCCTCCCACACCCGCTGCTTGTAGCGGAAGAGGGCCTCAGCGTCCTCAAGCCTGGTTGCCAGCAGTTCGCATTGCTGCTGATGCACTTTCTGCAATCAGGGAGGGATGGTTGAGCCTCTGCCTAGGCTCACGTACCCTACGTGACGGTTACATACATGCATTCCAGCTACATAGCCAGAACATTGTCACATTCAGTGGTAAATCCTGCACGTGCTGCGCCAGGGATCTGGTCCCCTGGCGCTTATGATTACTCAATACAGTTTATGTGCGCACTTCTTACAACTGCAAAAAGAACCTTGCAAATGGCTTGATCCCAACTGCACCTCGAAGGGGAATAACAACAACAGAACCATGCACAGCAGCGACAGCACCCAGCGCCGCACGAGGAGAAACAAGCCTTGAAGAAATGCCATGGATGCAGACCCATACAAAAAGTCACATATACAATAGTCTACTTTGTTCATTTGATTGTGCCATGGGGGTACCTTTGCGGCGTGAAGCTCCAGCTCCTTTGCCTCCACCTGCCTCAGCAGGGCACAGGCCTCCTCCTTGGCCGCCTCCAGCTCAACGCTGAGGTTCTCAACATGCTCCTTGTAGCAGGTCAGCTCGTGGTCCGTTTCCAGGCGGTCCGCCTCCCACACCTGCTTGCTGAATGCCAGCAGGGCGACAGCGTCCTCCAGGTCGAGCTGCACCTCGGCGCAGTGCTCCTTGTGCATCTCCTCCTGTGAAAACAGCTCAAGTTCAATATGATTCGAAATGTGGCGCATTTTGCGCATGCGTGCACTTGCTGCCAGCAGCAAAAGGGAAGCATGCACCAGCAGCACGTGATAGACAGGCAGGGAAGAAGATATGCCATGTACCTGTCTCGCACACAGCCTCTTGTACTCCTCCGCCTGCTTCTCTGCGTCCTCCGCCATCACCTGCATGACCCTCTGCAAGTCCTGCACGCGCTCCTCCAGGGAGCACACCTGAATCATGAACAAGGCAGGTGTTCAGTACCCGCCGTGGCTCTCTTCCAAATTGCAGGCAAAAACATGGGACAAGGGCAGCAGAGGAGTGCATTGCATGCGCAATGCAAAATGCGGTCCGCATTTGAAATGAAACACAAGTTATTAAACCCCAGGGGCTCTCTTTTGAACAGGAAAACACAAGGGAATCTAAATTGTAAAGTGGGCCAAACCTGCTTGCCGTGGCTCCTCTTCAGAGCCTCCTGCCTGGCCCTGCCCAGTGCCTTGTCCTGCTCCTGCAGCTGCTTCAGACGCGCTGTCTCATCCCTCAGGGCCTGCACCTCGGAGCGGCTGCTGGCCAGGTCACGAGCGGCGGTGTCGTAGCGGCACTGCAGAGCAAATAAGAAAATAAATGTGATTTAATGGACAATGCAGAACAATGACCAGCAAATGACAACAAAAAGAATGCAAATAAAGATGTGGAAGCCTTATGGTCCTTTTGTGAAGTCAGCTAGGGAGGGCATTAGTTGAGGACAAGACAGGGTGAGATCCAGAGAGCGCTTGAATGGCAGGTCATTCCCCCACGTGTCCCTACAACCTTTACCTGCAGGATGTTGTTCTCCTCGCGGTTTGCCAGCAGGCTGGTCTGCAGGTCGACCAGGCTGCCTTGTAGGGTTTCCTCTAGGGTCTTCAAGGTGGTGGACTGGGTGGCGCAGGTGGCCTGGAGGGAGGCAATGCACTGGGTGGCCAGGAGGTGCTCGGCTTGGCTCTTGCTCAGCTGCTGCTTCAAGGACCGGATCTGAAAGCAGGGGAGGGGCACGCCAAGGTCAGGCCATTAGCAGCAATGCATTGCTAAGGGTTTAGGGCTTAGGGTTTAGGCTACTGTGGTGGTTCAGGAGCAAGAAAGGTCTCTACATCGTTGCAGAAGAACCAGGGGGTCGGTTGCGCCTCGCCCAGTAATTTTGTAATACCAGTAGGTTCATCGCCTTGAAATTGCTGTTGCCAGGGTTTAGGGTGTGGCTTAGGGGTTTGGGTTTGGGGTTTGCGTTTGCGTTTAGGGTTTATGATTAGGGTTTCAGGTTGAGGGTGTGGGATCAGGGTTGTTTACCTCGGCCTCGCTGTCGTCAAGCTCGTCGTGCAGCCCAATGATCTCCTCATGGGCCTCACGCAGCTCGTGCTTTGCCTCTGAAAGCTTGAGCCTGACCAGGCGCTTGTCCATGAGAGCAACCTTGCACGCAGCATGGACGATGAGCAGGGCGCAGAGGGTGGCCCTCTGCAGGGTAGACAGTCCATCCAGACATCCTTGGAGGCACTGCTCCTTTTCAAGGAGCATCGCAATGGCTTGGCCCAAAACCTTCTTGTCTTGCTTGAGGATGTTGATGGTCTGCATGTCTCGCACCTGGCGCTGCAGGGCCTGCACAGGGCAAAGGAAATAAGTATGAGTAGCTACGTATACACGCATGGTCTCAGGGACGAGGGCACAGTATGAGAGAGCGCCAGACTACAGACTAAAAGCTAGCTATCAGCTCTGGCGGCTGAGGTGCCGGAGCACTAGTGTACTGGCCAGCGAGGTGAAGAGGCATTTAAAGCAGGCCAGCGAGGGGAGGATCTAGGGCGCTGCTAGGACTACGACAACCGCTGCCCAAGCGTCTTTGGAACTGAGGGACGCTTCAAGAACACGAAACGGTTGATATAAAGTGGCCCGCTATGGGGATCCTCTGATAAAACTGAGGGAGGAATGCATGGCCAAGGAAGGTGCTGGGAACTGCACCCTGGGTGCGCACCCATGCTTATCAGGAGCGAGCTTGCTGCAAGAACTCAGCGAGGCAATAATATAGAGTTATAAGAGCTTATTGCTGTCCATGCTGAACCAGTGCGGTGGTGAACCAATATGCGAGCGACTTGGGTGTAAAGCGCGTTGCTGCAATATTGCTTTTACATGCAAGTTTGAATGTGTCGCCCAGGCTTGGAAGGTTCGAAGGAAGGCGACAGCAGACCTTCTACGGGCAGTGTGATCAAAACCAGAGGAAACAAACCGTATTCTTACTCTTCCTGTTTAGTAAGTGCATCTGCCTATCTCAGATCCTTCAACCAGGCTTGTGCCATGGCCATGGGCCCCCATTGTGGCGGGGGTGAGTGCCGTAGGTATGGCGCGGGCCAAGACTCTGTTTGCTTGTGTTTGAAGTGGACTCCACTGATTAAGCTGTGGTCGTTGTCGTTGCTGGGTTGTGTAGAAGTGGGTACTGCTGGGCGATGGCGAGATGGTGGGCAATTGCAGTGGCAAAATAGGCACAGCACTAGTCCACACGATGCTGGGCACACTTTTAAAACTTGCAAACTGTTCGTATCAGTAAGAGACGACGGGCCTGCAGACCTTAAGCAACTCAAAGTGAACCGTACGTGGGTGAGAAGCAAGTGGTTGTGTTTTGACAGAAAGAGCTGGTTGTTGTGACACAAGTACTTCTCAGCAGGTGACCGAAGCGCGCGGAGCAAGAAACGCGTCTGTATGGCACTAGCCACGTTGCTGGAATCCACGCGGATGTTAGTGAGCGTCATGAGTCACGAAGAGGGGATAAAGCCACCCACTGGGCTACACCACTGCAGCTGTTCACACCGTGTTTAAAGCAATGCTGGTGGTTGCTGTTCAATTTGTGAGAAGCTTTCGATTCCAGTCAGTACAGTAACATATGAAGGCACAGTTTTTGCAGTGCAGCTGTGCAAATGCGGCCTACAGGTGCTTACGATCAGTGTTCAACGCATGCATGCATGTGGGCTTTTCCCCTAGTGGTCAATGCATGCATGAGTCATGAGTCAGGCATGCAGGCAGTGCGTTGTAGCAAACGTGCGTTGAGGAGACACCGACCCTTACACCTCTGTTAACTATGGATATGGTGCAGTTTACGTTCAGTTTGTCGGCCTTCACAAATCCATAAAGTCGTCGACATTGGGTCACACGAAGGTTCCAACAGAAGCACCGTGCGCCAACGGCGTCTCACCCGTGTTGAGGCAATATTTTTGCTGGAGCCTCCCTCTAAACGAAACCTAGGTATTCTGTTACATGCATTCCAGCAGTTCAAGCACTTTTGGCAGGCTAGCTTTGGGCCACACAACTCTGTCCTGCCTTCACCACTTCGGAACTGGTTTTCAACTGCTTCCATATTAAGCATGCTGCAAAATTGCTGAACACCACAAAGGTGTCTCCCATCAAATAGGTAGTATAAGACTTCCAGGCGCTCCCTGCTTAACCAACCAGACTCACAATGTTCACATCCCAGTCACCAAAAGCACCGACCCCCTATCACCTCCCAAAGCATCAATCCCAGGCTGGGTATCCCAAGCCTTCTAGTGAAACGTCTACCAGGCGACAAGCTTTGTGCGGCACAAAGCCTAGCCGCCAGCCTACCCGCCCCTCACAACCCGCTGTGCATCCTACAAAACCATTCCCGCTCGTCTACCTCGCGCCCTGCCTCGTCACCTGTAACACAAGGCGAATGCAACAATCAGCCCAAAAATGGCGGGTACCCAGTCCAAGGTTTACACACTGCACCAGTAGCAACTGCAGTGCCGAAAAAGTAACTCTCCAACCCACACCCAACGCCCCACACTGCCAAAGCGCCGTCCATATCAACACTCCCCATCCCATCCCCATCCCCTAACATCCCCGCTACCGCTTCCTTTCAAACTTTGCACAGTACTGGCCACCTGCTGCCGCCTTGAAGTATCTGTCCCCGCAGTAGCCAGGCACGCCCCCCTGCGCCTCAGCCTCAGCAGCGGCAGCATCGTCATCGGTGAGCAGCTCGCTCAGGTCCCGCACCTTGGAGCTGTAGATGATGCCCGCGGGGGTCACCTCGCGCGGCTGGCGGGCGGCGCCGCGGCCTGCAGAGGGGGGTGCAGGGTTGGCTGTGAGAGCGGGAGCCATTGGTAGGGCGATGAGGAGGGTTTTCAAATGCAGACAGGGGTTGCAGGGGTCAGACAGGGGGGGGGCATGTGAGGGCGCTCGCCATTGGTATGGGGGGCGAAATTGAGGCAACAAGGGTCCCGATGCAGGGTGCTACCGCCACATGTGCGCTCGAGCACGATGTGGCCTTCATACATGCAGCATGCCAGGGTGTGCAAGCCGCACCATACACTCCATCAGCGTCCGTGGATGTCCGAATGGACGCCACCAGCAGCGACACCGTGATCAGCAGCGCCCCGCCGGTGCTCAGCAGCGTTTGCTTCAGCCGCTTCAGCACAGGCTTGACCTGGGAGGCACAACATGCTAATGAGCGGTGGAAAAGGACAGCACAGCATTGACCAATATTGGAAGTGGGCAATGCCATGCGACGTGGTGACTGGAAAATCTACTCCTCTCAGAAAATGCATCCATCCACCTGTGAACGCTCCCAAATAGCAGAAACGATGCACGCATGGACAAAACACATGCAGGGAGAGATACATGGCCGCATGTGTGCACAGCGTCAACTGGTGACACATGTTGCCTGTTCACCCATTGACCCATTTGATCACGCGTGTGCTCAGCACTGATGCATGCTTCATATGGTTATGCGTCACTGATCATTGTCCACCAGTCAATGGTCATTGCCGTAGCACGCCTTGCCGCCCAGCCCCACGCACCTCATATGACCCCAGCAGCCTGTCCCTGGCCAGCACCTCGGGAGGCTTTACAAACAGCTGCCCATCGTACCTGCAGCACAATGAGGAGCTCATGGTCAGAGGCGTGCAACAGGCAGCGCCTAAAGTAGGCGTTACATGGCGGACACGAGGCAGCATTGTTACATGTGGATGTGCATGAGACTACCGGTGATCCATGCTGGCCTGGTAATGCGTGCATCCAGCACATGCGGACTGTCATGCAAGCTGTACTTGTCTACCACCCACCCACCCACCCACACGGCCGCAGCACCTGACTGGGAACATATCTGTATATCAACAGGGGCTACGAGTTATTGCTGTGCTGTACTTTGACCCGTGCTGCAATTGCTCCAGCTTCTCCCCTTGCGCCCAAGCGACGCCCCCTCCCTCCCCCCCCCCCCCCCAACTCCTCAGACACTGCTCCCAAAACCACAATTCCTCCAGCATTTTGCCTCACCAGCCCGTCTCCTCATACTCCACAGCTGCACTGAGCAGCCTATCCCCCACGTACGCCCACCCCAGGTAGATGCGCAGCACAGCAATGGAGGTGACCACAAGGGCGCCTACGCTGCCGCTCAGGATGAACTCCAAGGGCTGCAGGTGAAGGCGGAAAGAGCTCAGATGCATGCTTTGTCGGTACATGGCATGCATCGACATGTGCTGTGCATTGAGCGGTGTGTAATCGGTGGTATCATTCATCTGCGGCGCATGTAGTGGAAATGCTGTGCATGCAAGTGCAGTGCATTGAGATGGCGTGGGGCCAGCAGACACATGGGGTTTGTTGCAGACTGAGGGGCGCTGCTGTGGCAACCTGGATGATGCACCATGTCGCATAATTTATGTGGAAAAGCACGCAAGGGTGGACCAAAACAGTGCGGCTGTCACCTGTTCCATGGGGTCAAACGTCTGGTAGGCTATTGGCCCTGCTATCACCGCAAACACTGCCACCGACAGTATCCCCAGCCGCGTGGCGTAGTCTCGCAGGTCCAATATAGCCTGCAGCAGGGAGCATCAAGAATTAGCAAGCGTGCACAGCACCGCCTGGGCATAGGCATGGGACAGGATCGCATCAAGAGTCATCCTGCCAAATTCCCAAACTTCTCGAACACCTACGCCGCTCCTAGTTGGCGGAGTCCATCTGGATAGGTATGTCGATACACACTTTCACATGCTTCATCCTACCAGATTTCCAAACTTATCGCGCACTTCTTCTGCTGCTGTTGTTGCCACCACCTACACCGCTCCTATATTTAAACCACACAACCGGCTCCCGCCATGCAGTCAAGCCAGTCATCATGCAGAGGCCTGGTGTGCGACCTAGTTGGAGCCCAATTTCAGCCAATAAATGGTTGACCGACATCCTAACAGTGCTGGTATGTGACCCTAGGAGAGGGCTGGTTTGTGACCCTACCCAGTTGTACAGCTGCGAGTTCTTCAGCTGCGCTAGCTCGTTCACTGGCCGCTGCTCATGGGGCACAGCCACCTCCAGCTTGGGGTCCAACCCCCCCTGCGGCTGTTGCTCCCCCTTGCTGGCGCACAGGGGTCTGCAGGCCAGGCCCCGGTGCAACTGGCGGGGTGCAGTCCATATGGAGACCACCCGCGCTGACCCCGAGGTGAAAGGGGCTGGGGAGAGATAGGCTGGTCGCAGGAGTGTGCTGCGGTGTGAAAAGCTGCTTGTCCCTTGTGGTGGTGCCAGTACCTGGCTTGTGCGTGGGTACAGGCTGGAACACCCCATTGCTGGTTGGGGGAGAAAGCCTATGGTTGGGTTTGCGCTCACGGCAGGGCTGTGCGCCACCTGGCGGAGCAGTGCAGGCCAAACCCCTGACACATAGCCCAGGGAGGGTGTGGGTCTGCTGGTGTCCACTGCTGCGCGTACCCTCCACAGGTGGTGACCAAGGGTTGCCTGTGAGGCAACAGTTTTGAAGATAAGTGGATGAAACACTTGGAGAACCCAATTGCAGCAAGTAGTGGGCACTGGCCAACTGACTATACCTGCTGGTGGGCACAACAACCCACCTTGATACTCACTGCACACTTGCCCACTTATATATGCATGGGAGGCTTTGGTGAAAGCCTTGTGGAAAAACTAACAACAGCGAGAGGGCCACGGATGCAATGCATGATGATTGATATTGCAGGCTTGGAGTTACTGCACACAACAGTGGCTGTTGTATGACCTGCCCACCTGGTGAATAGTGGCCAACTGAGAGGTCCTTGGAAGGAGCCCACACCCTTGACACTGGGGTAGACGTGATTTGTATAGTGAGGGATACAGCTGCGCTACTGCACGTTCAACGTCTGCACCTTTTACACGAAGCAGGACTAGACAGCAGGCAGGGTTGTGCTCTCCTTCAGGGCCAAGGAGGTGCAACCTGGTGTTCCACTTGTAGAGGTATATACCGCAGTCCAGCGGGTGTGGCGTGTCCTTTGGCAGCACGATGAAGGCGGTTTGCGCACTGTGACTGGCTTTCATAGCCCTGTCACCTGTTGAAAGGCCCAACGTTTGGTGTGTGGTCCGGTGCGAGCTCGCTGCCACGATGACATGCCAGCTGGCATCTCACATGCCTGCGGACAGGTGTCGATTTACCTCCTCGTTTGCAGCAGCATCCACCTTGGATGACAGCTACAGACAGACTTTCAAACGATATTTTGAAGCTGTCGGTCGATCCGAGCACTTCTAGTCTGCTGATAACGCCCACGGCATCCCACATCAGCAAACAGTTTGCACCTTGCCCAACATATTCGGGAACCTAAACCGTGCATTACTCACACGGGAGGCATCAGTAGCACTGCACCCTCATGCTGGCCATGGTTTGGACCATAAAACTTGAACACAATGAGGGTTCAGGAGACCCACAACATATTTGGAGGTTTTGAGGAGCTGGAGGCGAAGTCAAGGAGTGATGGCGCCTGGTGCGTGCTATGCCGGTCGCTTTGTATGCGAGTGGTTCGTTTGTCGCAGTTTTGTGGCCCCCGCTAGGATGTGTGGAGATTTAAGGCCCTGAAACCTTTTTGTGAACCCTTTTTTGCAGGTACACCTGTACAGTGTATAAAAAGGTAGGCACTGATATATTCCATGTGTTTTTTGAAGAGCACAATGTGGTCCAACCATCACTTGTACAACTGATATATCGCTGGGTGTGTAGGGTGGCAGTGCCTTTGTGCACTTTGTGGATTTCTCTGAGGACGAAGATGAGGAGCTATTGGAGCTGTCCAGTGTCCAATATGCCAGCATCCCTGCAGAGGTAACTCTTTAATCTTACTTGCTGCACATCATGCTTAGGTACCTCCATGTCTGAGGTGTGAACTGAACTCTGGATCAGGGTTACCACTGCCAGGAGGGGTTGCTCAAGCCAGGCAGCAGAGTCACGGCGTTCAGGCGCAGCAAGTCTTCCAGAGTATGGATGGAGGCAATCATAGTCGCCAAGAAACCAGCAGAGCATGGCCGAGTGCGCTGCACCTGCAAGTAGGGTCCCACCTCAACCCTTCCTCTGAAACCAGAGTGCAACCACATTCGTTAATCCAACTTTGCTTGGCAGACACCATCACCTTAACCTTGCCTCTGTCAATAGAACCTCCAATCCTGTCATTTCTGCGCACAGATACCAGGTGTGCTACAAGGACAGTGGGAGCACTGAGTGGCTGGACTTTGAAAACCTGTGCCTGGTTGACGAGCGTCCCCTGTCAGACCACCGTGACTATCCCAAGCTTGTTCAACTCTTCTACCAGGGACAGGGTGAGCTGTTTTGCATATTCGGTGAACCAGTGATATTGACCTATCCGGATTGACCCCAAGCACGTTGTGATAATCTGGAGCTCTTGCTGACATGAAAAGCTCCCCTACAGGTAGCGTGTCCGGTGATTCAAGGGGGATCGCTGTGGCAGCACCTGCAATGGGAACTGGCCAAGGGACTGAGATTGCTCATCCAGCTGATATGAGCACGTACAAGGGAGAGGCATGTTGCCTGTGCAAGTTCCCCACACCGTCCGAGGAGTAAGTATCTGGCAAAGCAGGCAACAATGATCTTGGTTGTTTTTTGTTGTTGCCAGTCTGGCACTCGCTTAAAAGCTAGTGGCTCATTCAAGTGTGCTGCAAGAACACGCTTGATTCCTGCTGTACTTCATGCTCTGCCAGGGAACTCGGCCAGCAGCAGATGCATGACTATGAAGGCCTGGAAGCAGGCGACAACATCATGCACCGTGCGTGTGCAAAGTGGAGCGCCAACCCAATCATCAGGAAGCTGAGTACTGCTGCAGGTGTGAAGGAATGGATTTCCGGGCTTGCATGACCACAATTACTGCATTACCGTACTGCATCTTTTTATTGTACGGAATAATCATCTGCCCATGACCTGCGAAGTTCCCAGCTGTAGGTTTTAATTGTAATGCTTTGTCATGGTCATGCGGATTGCAACAGCCACGACAACTGGCCGTTGATTAAACTTGCTGATGCTTTGCTGCAGATGAGGTCGATCCAAGCAGTAGAGAGCTGGGGATGGCAATCCGCCATGCCCAAAATCGGAAGTGCACGCTGTGTGGAAATACGGGGGCAAGCATTGGCTGCCATGTGACTAGCTGTGGGTCGGTGTATCATCTGCACTGCCTGGAAGCAGCCGCATGTCTGACAGACAGAGGTGCGGACCATCCCCATCATCGACGCACATGCCATTCATGAGATGACATTAGAAATGCAGCGCCTGAATTCTTAAGCACCACATCGATTTCTTCAAGTAGCAGTGTGCATTGGAGGTAAATATTGATGTGATAATACGCCTGTGCATTGCAAATCCTGCACAATGGCAACTCCACCCCACCACCGCGCACGCATCAACCGTGCTTATGCCACATCCCGTGTATTTTTGCAGTGACATGCACCATCACCTGCAAGAAGCACGCCACGCACCACATGTTCCGCAATGTGCCCTCGGGGCCCATCTGGAATGTCAAGGGCAGCAGCAAGGGCCCAGCGGGGGCCAAGCTGAGCGGCAGCAAACGCAAGCAGGCTGGGCCAGCAAGGCGCTCCCAGCGCAGCACTGGCAGGCAGGCTGCCTATGTGGTGGTGTCTGGTTCAGAGGAGGATGAAAGCGAAGATGAAGGGGAGGAGGATGGCGATTTCCAAGCTCCAAAGGGTGCGTGCCTGTCCAGGGTGGCTTGAGCAACCACCGGACCATTACTTCTGTTTTAGCCAGGGGCTAGCCAACAGCCAACTGGGTTCCGATTGGCCACTTGACAAGCACAAGCGCTCCTGCATATGCTGCCATGCCAAGTGGACAAGCTGCACCTTGGAGTCTTGGCCATGCGTTCAGTGCAGTGGTGCCTGTGCAGGGGGGAAGTCACGCGTGGTGACACGGGGGCGGAACAAGGTAGCTCGGGTGCAGGAGGTTACCAGCGGGAGCGAGGATGAGAGTGACTTTGAGGGCACTAAACGCCAGCCCCGGGCAGGTGAGCAGCATTGCAACAATTGCAACTTTTCTTTTGATCATTTACTGTCACCAATTCTTTCAATTATCTTTTATCATCATTATTTTATTAGAATGTAAAAAAAGAAAAATAGTCTGCATGGGAGGATCACCGTGTGGACTTTCTTTGCGCAATTCAATGGCTGCCACATTCAACCGTTAAAGCATTTGCTGACTCCCTGCAGGTGGCCGCCGGTCTTCCCGACTTGTCAAGGGCAAGGATGGTGGCAAACCTGCTGCTGTCCCCAAGCGCCAGTCAGGCCGCGAGCGAAAGGTGAGGCACAGTGCTAAGTACTACAATGGCATTGCATGATTGGTGCTGTGACTGGGCATGCCATTGGCGCATTTACAAAAAGATAAAAGGGTGTGCAATGTACTCTTTCATCCACCACTCCTTGCTGCAAAAGGGCTCACTGCTGATCCTCGAAGAATTAGAGGCCTGAACTACCATTGACGGCAATCATCAACACTTGAATGGGCTATTCTATCCCTCTTAAATTATAATTGCATGCCTACTCCCCTTGAACAGGCTGCGACCTACGACGAAGACCTGCTGGAGGAGGCGCTGCGTGCAAGGGAGGAGGAGGATGCGGATGAGGAGGGGGGGTCCGGCTCTGAGGAGGATGCTTCAGATGAGGAGGATACCCTGTGCATGACATGCAAGAAGCCGGTAGGACCCCATAGGGTACTGTCAGGGACTCTGCTTGCCAAATTTTTAGGTTCACCCACTAGTAAATTTATCTTTAGGTTCACCCACTGGCTAATTTATATTTAGGTTCACCCATCGGCTAATTGTTATATACAAGCACTGCACCTCATGTTGACCTTGCTGACCTACATGTTATAAGCAAACACTTCAGCTGCACCAGAAAGACGCGGATGCAGCCATAGCATCGGCATCAGAATTACAGAGTTTACTTGTTTAGAGGTGGCAATGTACAGCACTGAACAGCCTCTGCTTCCAATGCTCCCCCGCAACAATACATGATTCCATGCCGAGTATCTCCAGAGTGCTTTAATCTGAGAGGCTGTGTTGTGTTCCAACCCCCGCCTTGTACATCACAGGATTGCGAGGGCTCAGAGCACGCCATGGTGCTGTGCGACAGCTGCAACAACGGCCTCCACCTGCGCTGCATGAAGCCGCCGCTGGAGGAGGTGCCAGCTGGCGACTGGAACTGTCCCGAGTGTACCTTCAAGTGGGAGTGCGAGGCCTGTGGGCTGCTGACGCAGGCGCGCGGCCGGGGGGAGCTGAAGCAGTGCAGGCAGTGCAAGGGGCGGGTGCATGCATCCTGCCTGCCAAAGGTGAGAGGAGCGCTGGCGGTGTTGCAGGTCAGGCATGTCCATTCACTCCTTCAACCTGTAATAATTGCCTGGATCGTCATTTACACAGCCTTGGGTTCTTGCTGAACCTCATTGTGAGGTGTGATGTGCAGCATGCTGAATTTCTGCCACATAGGCACCACACATTCCTTCTTACTGCTGCTGAAAACGCTGCTTCCATTGCATCCCTGCAGGATTCCGGCGGTCTGTGCCAGTACTGCCACCAGGGCATCCGCGGCATCGACCTCCTGCTGGGTTGCCGCCCCGCTGCCACCGACGCCAGCAAGCTGGAGTACTTTATCAAATGGACGGGCAAGGGCTACCGCGACTGCGCGTGGGTGGGCGCCGTGGCTGCGCAGCGCCTGGCGCGCCACAAGCTGCAGACCTTCCACGTCAAGCACCGCAACACGCGCCTGGTGGAGCCTGAGGTGCAGCAGGAGTGGCAGCAGGTAGGGGGCACGGTGGTGGCCAATCGCCCTTTGTGTGCCGCGGAATGACTGCAAGCGGTGACTTGGTGCATGGTGGCTGAGCCCCGTGCAGGCGTTGCTGTATGACATATCATGGGACCTCACTGCGAGAGCCCATGCGGCCACCCTCCCAAAGTCACCTCCAGAGTTGTTCCCTGCCTCTGTGCGTTGCTCATCAATGCAATTTGTGCCCCCTGCTGATTCCCGCTGATGCCCTCCTTGCATGTGATTTCCGCAGGCTGAGCGGGTGATTGCCCTGAGCGAGGACAGGGACCGCTGCCTGGTGAAGTGGCGGGGGCTGGACTATGAGCAGTGCACCTGGGAGGACTGTGACTCTGTGGAGACGCAGGTCATCACTGCCTACACACAGCGCTTGCAGATTGACATCACGTACTTCAAACCACTACCCGGCAAGGTGAGATCCTTGGAGTCGCTACGCTGCTCGAATGGTGTGATTTGAAAACAGTAAAGTTGTCCATATCCAGCTGCATCTCCCCCAAGACCATCAAATTTGCTGTTAGGGTTGAAAGGCAGCGCACACAGGCTGGATGTCTTGGTGCTGATGCACAATGCAGCGGCCGTGTACCATCCAAATTTCATGGCTGTGCGATTTTCTCCATCTGAATGCAGTGTGCATGCACACAGGCCAGCAGCAGCAAGTGCGCAAAGGGCCCCTTCAAGCTTCCCAGCTATGCACAGGGTCCTGGCCGCACCCTGAAGGGTTACCAAGTGGAAGGTGGGTTTGGGGGGGATGCGCACCAGATGATGTGGCCAGCAACCACATCTCTGCACTGCATGATGAACTTGCTGCACCACAGGCATGCCATTAAGCAGCTCTGCACCCACTTACTGCTGACAGGGTCCGGAGGGTCCCAACATGACCTCTAACTCAGACTTCTTCCATGCCCCCCATTGGCATTAGGGTGCCAAATCATTACTCACACATGCATGCATGCATCATTTCTGAAGTGAAGTAGTACTCCAGCGGTGACTGATGTGAACATGCGTAGTGTAGAAAAGAAACCTCATTGCATTTTTGCAGAAAATGACTTTGTTTCTAAATACCTCCCCCATCTCCCGGCCCCTCCAGGTGTGTCCTGGCTGGTTGACAAGCTGCGCAGCGGCACCTCCGCCATCCTGGGCGACGAGATGGGCCTGGGCAAGACCATCCAGGTGGCGGTGTGGGCCTACGTGGCGTGGCGCGAGGGGCTGGTGACCAACCCAATCGCGGTGGTGGTGCCGCTCAACACCATCCCTGCATGGCAGCGGGAGCTGGCCACCTGGGCCCCTGAGCTTGAGGTGCTGACCTACCGGGGGCACGAGCCCTCCAGGAACATCATCAAGCGGTGAGGCGGGGGGTGGGGGGGGATATGATGGACTGTCTATTTGCATTTTTTTATAAAGGTGGAACGAAAATTGTTGATAAAGAACAACTCGTCAATATAATAGAAGTTTGTGTAGGATTTCAGCCCCTCTGGAGGGGGGTGTAGGAACACAGTGGGCTTTGAAACTGCACAGGCATTATTTGCGCTAGGTAATGTGAAACAGTATAACGCCTTTGGCATTTGTTTTCTCTTCTTTTATTACACGCTATGCCCATGCGCAGGTACGAGATGGGTGTGGATGACCCCTCTGGGCGCGTGCCCGACGGCACCACCGACCGCACCACCGCCAAGGCCAAGCGTACCTCCCTGGCCAAGCGCTTCCACATCCTGCTCACGTCCTACGAGGCGGTCATGCTGGTACGCCAATGCAACACATGGCGCCCATGTGTCTGGTTGGCTACCTCTTGTGCTTAATTTTATGTGCCCACCCTGTTTTGTTGATTTTCCCCATATGCCCACCCTCTTTTTATGATTGTATGGCAGCGGCGTGTGAAGGACATGGGTGCATGGCGTGCGGCTACCATCGGTGGGCGCATCCCATCTAGGGCACGCATGCATCTGGGTAGCTCCTCAATCGCCACTGCAATGTTCACCCGCAGGACGGCGCCGTGCTGCGCAACTACACCTGGGACGCCATGGTGCTGGACGAGGGCCACCGCCTCAAGGGCCAAAAGTCCAAGCAGGCGGAGGCGCTGCTCACGCTGCACCCGCGCTGGAAGGTGCTGCTGACCGGCACGCCTATGCAGAACAACCTGGGCGAGCTCTACGCCCTGCTGGCCTTCATGGAGGGCTGCAAGGCGCCGGCCATCGAGCGCCGCATCGAGGAGCTGCAAGACCCTCTGGAGAGTTTGAGCAAGGCGGCCGGGGAGGAGCGCAGGAGCCCTGGCGGTGCGTGGACATTGGACTTTTCAAGGTTCAGAATTTACTACTAGTGGTGTTGTTGTGGTGTGGCAAGCAACTGCATACCTACATCTGCATCACGCTGCCGAATGCAGCCCCTTCTGCCCTAGAGCCACCCTCCCCAGCGGTGCGATCCCACCGCCTTACGCCTAGGTTGCACATATCCCCCACATAACCACCCACCCTGCCTCCAGGTGCAGCTCCAGGGGGCGCAGGCGAGGCAGTCACCGAGGAGGGCGCAGGCGAGGTTGACGACGAGGAGGACAGGGCCGCTGAGGCAGCGCGCGTGTACATCCGCAAGCTGCACACCTACCTGGAGCCCCGCATGCTGCGCAGGCTCAAGGAGAACGTGCTCAAAACAGAAATCCCTGCCAAGGTGCGCAGCCAGTGGACGGTAGAACAAGCGCTTCTATCAAGACCATCCACCTATCCTTCACTTATCCTCCCCTTGCAGAATTTAACGTGTTGGTGCCTCCCCATTGCCCTGCACAATCTGGGAGGAGACTGGAGATGCTGGACCACGTCTGCACACCGCACCCTTAATCCTACTCCCCTTGCTCCTCTAACTCACCCAAATTGTGTTGCATATACCC